>DXKC01005806.1:0-10435 GCA_031170775.1 Cymbopogon citratus
TCACTATAACAAGAGACTGACTATGACACCACAAAAATGAAGTTGCAGAATATGGCACCCAGAAGTGCCAAATACAAACCCCTCTATTCCATATTCCAGGGACAATTGCTCAGTTGCCCCTGTTTTAAAGGCTAATTACTCGTTTGCCCCCGTTTTTTTAACTTTGCTCATTTGCCCCTGTTTTTAATCTCCCACTTGCGCAAATGCCCCTGTTTGGGGCAAATGAGCAATTGTTTTAATTGCGCAAATGCCCCTGTTTGGGGCAAACGAGCAATTGGAAGACTAAAAACAGGGGCAAATGAGCAAAATTAAAAAAACAGGGGCAAACGAGTAATTAGCCTTTAAAACAGGGGCAACTGAGCAATTGTCCCATTCCATATAAGATGTCTTGGCTTTTCTAGATACATTGTTTTTACTATGAATCTAAACATAGTGCATATATAAGTGCATATCAAAAACTATTGAATCTAAAAAGCCAAAATGTCTTGTTATTTGGAATAAACGGAGCAGAATTTAAACAATCAGTAATAAAATGTTAAAATGCCAATTTTATGCCAAACGGGGAAAGCCACCCATGGCGCATTTTCAGAAGCATGTTAAAATGCCAATTTTATGCCAAACGGGGAATGCCACCCATGGCGCATTTTCAGAAGCCACCATTGACAATAGTAATCAGAGACGGGTCAGAACAATATAAGTACAAAAATGTTTGCATATCCAAGGGAGCAAATTTTTTATGGCAACTGCAGACAAGGATAGGAACTTACCACAGCCTTTGTTGCATCTTGCAAAGCTAATGTAATATCCAATAATAGAAAGCATACATGAAGAGCAGTTGTCTGTAAGAGTAAAAAAAATAGTGTTGACACAATTTTCTCTTATGATCAGGCTACGGAATTGCTAATAATACCTCATCCATTGGTTCAATGTTTCGGTACAACGGGTCCAAAACAGATAGTGCAGATTCATAGTCATGAATATGATATAGGATGACAGCCTGCAAAATCATAGAGGCCATGATCAAATCAATGGAATACAACATATTTGGTGCTTATATGGATAAAAGGGCAATCTATTTGATTTATAGAACAGAAAAACTTAATAATAATAGTTACTGCTACATAGGCAAGGCATACCGTGTTGAATGTAATTATGGTCGTGTCAAACTCATCCCCATAAGTTGATGCATTATGTGTAGCAGAAAAGGGTAGTACAATACCACTCCCTCTTGATCCTGAAGGAGCACTGTTTCCTACCCCATTGGCAGAATCAGCTTGTTCTCTAGATGCAAATGCAAGCTCTTCACTTCTTCTCTGAACAAAAATGTAAAGGAATGAATAAAACTACCAAGAAAATTAGTGTACACTGGACATAATAATATAATACAATTGTAAAATTTGTCACCTTTGACCAAAGCACACAAAACAAAACAAAATATTTCAAATAAGCAGGGCCACAATAACCTCTACTGCCAGCTTTACCACTCAGGTGTGTATCACCACACCCCTCACACACACATGCTGGAGGTTGAAGAGGATATCAAACAACTCACACACACCAAGAACACACGAGAATGGTGCTGCTGAACTGAACTGGCTGCAGTTAGCCACCACCTTCATATAGAAGCTAAAGTAGGCCCTGTTTTGGATTCACTATCTCATAATAGTTATCTGGCTAATAACTCATTATCTGATTTGTTATCTCAAGCTAACAATTAGCTACTCTCTATTGCTGTTTGGATCGAAAAGGGATAATTATTAGCAGATAACTAATATCTATGTGGATCCAAACAGGGCCTTACAGAAGGCCATACTGCCAATTACTTGCTACTATGGCCATAACTACTACCATATATGTGGATCCAAAGAAGGCCTTACAGATGGATCCAAAGAAGGCCTTACAGAAGTCAACAAAGGGCCATACTGCCAACTACTTGCTACTATGGCCATGATACCCAACTGCTGCTGTCCCACATTCAGGAGGGATGGAACTTGTCACTATTCCTATGGTCCTATGACAAAAGAAAGATGGTAGACGTGCCAGGATCATTTGATGCAAAAGTTCACTGAGAAAATGGGGCATTGAAAAATAATTGCAAATGACAAATTATAAAATTGTTAACAGCAAGAGTATTGAACATAATACAGTAAAAAATTTAGATCAAAATAGATGGCACAATGACATGACTCATTATTAATATTTATATGTTTCGATATATATTATACAATGTTTCAAACTCTAGTCTATACGAATGTCATTAGATCGAATGACTAATCACGATCACGTTTAGTCATCCTTATTATCTCGTAAACTGGGACTCAATAAGGCTCTCGATTCGATCAGACTGACTAAAAACTAGTCATCCAACTAATCATGATTACTCGTTCGATAAGTTGACTAGATGGGCCAGCGCAAGGAAAATGTTGTAACGAATTGGCCCACTTTAGCTGCCATGGTGCGAGAGCCTCCACCCTCCGCACGCTCCCCACCTCTCCTCCACCATCAGGTCCTTCTCCCCATTGCCAGTGCTTCTAGTCTCTTCCCAACCAGCACCTCCAGCTGCCTTCGCCCATCCCCACCAGCGCCTGTAGCCTGGACCTGTGGAGTCAAGCAGCAGTGCAACAGCAAACAGCAACTGTCCCTTGAAGCTGCAGCTTTTCATGGTGAACAAGGAGGGGATGGGGTGGTTTAAAGCAATTCATGGTGAAGCTGAAGGTGCTGATGCTGCTGAACCAAGTTAGGCTGCTGCCGTGCATGGCTGCTTGTCTCTTCCATTTACCAAATTATGGTCATGCTTATATATTTTTACATCATATATATGGTCGATCAGATCATCTAGGCACATGGACAGCTAACTGTTGGACTAGCCGAATAGATTGACTAGGACGGACTAATCGACCCTGATCAATGACAAATCACGATTAGTCGTCTAATCAGTGGTCATATGACTAGCCTCGATCATACGATCTGATAACATTGCTCTATACTGCAACCAGTTTAGGATATGATGAAATAAGTTCGCCTACTAGGCTACTACGAATTTGAAACTTCAAAAAAACTTAAGACAGCTAAAAAATCATTGAAATATTTGGGAGCTACTAGGTGTCTAGGTCACTTCGGTGTTTGGAAGAAGTCCCATATTAAATGCTACTTGTACATATCTTACTACAACACACCGTAATTTGACCGCAGCCAGCTGCTGTCAAGATCATAGCAGCTACAATAGAGCAGTAGGTTACGCTAGACACCATAAAGAAACAAAGCCAATTGTAGCTTGAAACTTAGAATCACCGCAATATGACATGCTGAAATAATTGAGTGTCCATTTGACAAACAGAAGCACCTTCAGTGTAGCTAAAGCAAAACATTAAAGCATATAAGACAAACTGCTAAGAATACGTTTGTTTGGTGCAGCAAAAGCAGAATATCTCTGAATACAACTCACTTATTAAATCAAAACAACAGTGAAGATGTTCATACAATTACATTGCTTCACATCCAGTTCTAACAATACGCACAATGAAGCCAAAATACGATCTTAATGCTTAGACACATAACTTTTGAACAATTGCTTATGTATTAATATCCAAATATTTTCATAATCTGAACTTTTAAGCACCTTTACATAATGTCCAAAGTTTCACACAAATTGGCAGGAAAGGTAATAATAAGATATAACTATCACAACTGTCAACGTGTGGGTGAGCACACCTGATCTGTCTAAACATGCACATCTTGAACTTTTGAGTATCGCAAAAAAAAAAAAAAAAATTGTGCAATCCTATCTACACTAAGGAAACATAGAGATATGCAGAACATAATACAAGAATAAACAACAGAATCTGTCGGGCCCAGGTGACGATGAACGACGCCGGCAAACTCTGGAACACGTCAGAGAAGACGGACAACTCACACACGCACATGAGCAGTTGGATAGAAAACACACGAAGTTTTGTGCTGCTGAATACAGGCAGTGCTTTCTGTTGTTCTTCACTGAATAAATACTGAAATTACAGGGCGGGCTTAATTGAACAGAATCCACTATCTATATACACGACAGAATTTTGTAACTAGCCAAACATAAATAGATAATCCAGGCATATACTTATCAAAGCAAGCCATTTCTGTTAATTCACTGCAAATCAACATGACGATAGAATGGTAGCACAATGGGCATTGCAGATTCACTAACCTTAACATCACCAAGAATTTTAAGCAGCCTGTTTGAATCAGGACAACTATCCAAGAAGGATTCGGTGATGGCCATATTATGGTGGACCTGAATTTCAAATTTGTGACATCAGATGCAAGGAAAACAATTCTGATAGAAGAACCATTTCTTCCCAAAGCAAAAGAACAAACCCTACTGATTTATTCTAACAATTGTCCTATACAAAGACAATGGAAAACCATACCGTCCACCATTCTAAAGCAACTGTTTAACTTGCTGTTTTCAGATAGGTTACGTTTTGAATCTATAGTATAAGGTCGCCAGATTAAACAGTTTCAACGAATAAGTGACCTCACCAGTGAGTCACGACACAAACACAGGAAAACATGGACAATGGCACGAAAAATGGCATTGGCATGCACCGAGGCATAATTTGATGAGAAAACAGAACTGTACAGACTAACATGGGAGTCGAGTCAAACAGAATCACAGATAGTGAAAGTGGGTGGTGGCATTATACAGGACATCTCTAGAAACAGCTGCACAAGAACCAGACACATGGTGAAGGTGAATCCATACAAACACATACATAAGCAAACTTTAACCCCCTCATCTAAGAAACGCCACCAAGTACCACCAAGCTCACAACCTCTCGGTTGGAACCCAAACAGCACGCAAGACCCATTTCCCACACAATCCCACGAGGACCAACCATCTCATTTCCCACACAATCCCACGAGGACCAACCATCAGTCGGAGAGCAATTGAAAAGTGCACATAGATTTGCGTTCCCCTTTACCACACAATTCCACGAGGAACAACCATCAGTCAGAGAGCAATTGAAACATGCCTAACACATAGATTTTCTATTCCCAAAGAAACAGCAATTGAAACGTGCCAAAGATTTGCTATTCCCCAAGAAACGTAGATTTGCTATATTCCGAGCTAGATTCCCAAACCACACCGCACGAGCTCGTAACTCTTACTTACGAGAAGAGCTAGATACAAAGAGTAGTTACGATAATACAAAGAGTAGGTATAGTAACAATGGCACCTTGGGATCGCCCTCTTTCTTGTCCAGCAACTTCGTGAGCAACACGGCACAGTCGGCGTACCGGCGGCCCTGGAACGCTAAAGCGGCTTCCTTCGCCATGGCCGCCGTCGCAGAGAGCATCGCGTCCTCCTCCGCCGCCGGCGGGAGCGGCGGCGGCGCCTCCTTCGCCGCCGGGGGTTCCATCCCCTGGATCTCGCCTGGATGGAGCGGTTGAAGCGCCGGTGCAGGCCGCAACGGGAGCGTCGGGATACCGCGCTGCCGCAGGGAATAGGACAGAGACAGGTCGGACGGCGGGATAGGAGGCAGGCTAGGGTTTGGAGGAAACGACGACGAGAGAAGGAAGCGAGATGGGAAGGCGATGGATGGAGACAGAGAGGGTTGGGTTGCTGCTTTCCTTTGCTGATTTCACGCTGTTTTACGTTATCTATATAAAACCTTGCCCTGTTGAGTTTTAGAACAATACCATGGTTCTGTGAAATACATTGGTTTTAGAGGGTCATAAGGCGTTTGGGTGCAACAAATTTCATGATTTCGAATACCATGGTATTGCTTAAACTATAGTATATTTGAAGCCTAAAAACTTGGCCCCAACCCTCTTTATTTTTCACATAGCTCGCCGTGGGGGCATTGCTTTCCATATATAGATATTAATTAGGGTTCTGATGTTTGCATGCAAGGTTTCGCAACATACATGCTATTTTTAGCACCAAGGACACAACCAGCTACTCTTGAAAAGCACCGCATTGCTATGTAGCCAAACACATCATCGCTTTTCTTAAACTGAGAAAAACTATGGTTTCTAAATATTATGGTATTACATGCCTACGGTCTTCAAAACTGTAGTTTTACAATACTATAGTTCTAGGAAACAATAACACCCAAACGGAGTCTAAGCTTGTAAACCTTTAAGCTTGTAACATTAAGCTTGTAAACCTTTAAGCTTGTAACATTTGTCCTTTAAGCTTGCAACATTTGTCTTATTCGCGGTACTGTAGATCTACAGTAAACCTTTAAGCTTGTAACATTTGTCTTATTCGCGATACTGTAACGGGCCGGCTATGAGCAGTACCGACCCGTTAACAAATAGCAACGGGTTCGGCTGTGAACAGTACCAACCCGTTAAGGAACGGTACAAACCCGTTTGAAACAGTACAAACCCGCTAAATTGCAGTGCCGACCCGTTAATAAATAGTAACGGATTTGTGTGTGAATAGTATAGACCCGTTATGCAACAGTGCGCATCCGTTTCGAAACAGTATAAACCCGTTAAAACATAGTACACATCCGCTATGACCAATCTCCGTTTTTTAATTGTCCGTATTTGTTTCAAAGAATTATTTTCTTCTCCGGTCCTCTTTCCCACGCGAAGCGTGGGAGCTATGGCTAGTTTTACGGATTTGCCACTGCTTCCTGTCTCCCCAATGCTCAGTCTCCTCAAGCACCCCTATTATTATCACCTTTAGGCTCTAGCTCACCTATGCCGGGCACGTCATCCATCCATCATACATTATGTCATCCATCCTCCATACATTATGTCATCCATCCTCACACCGCACTATGTTGTTGTTTTCAGCGTAATGCATGATGCCTGATTAGGTGCAGTGTGGCCAAAAACGCCAGCACAACAACTAATCCACCATTGGCGAGCATTATCCTAGATAGGGCCTTATTGTGAATATTGGTCCCAGGATGCTTCATCATAGATATAATGGACCATTGATATTGAAGCCCCACTTACTGAGCTTCGCTCTACACGGTCGCTAGGGCCTCAGTACCAATCCATGACATTGCACTCTGTGAACACCACATGATCGCCTTGCCTTTGTGGCCTTCGAGCCATGGAATCTGGATCTTCCAATTAATTCTTATTTCTGACGCAGATGCAATGAGGCACTTCTGCGCGGTGGTGGGAAGACCAAGCGTAGGGCCGAGCATGTAGATACACAAGTTTTGTAAGTAGTTGATGCGGCATGATGTGGGTTGCTTACAGAATACTAAGTCTGCTTACATATCTATTTGCAGATTGATAGACTTGTCACCTATGGTGGTGTAGGCTCGAGTGCTTTGTGCTCCTACATTGTATTTTGTTTGGATTGTTTCTTCTTTAAAACTTTAAGTCCATCCATTGTATATTAAAGTTTTACCATAGATTACACATCAATATAGATTTTACCTAAAAACTTCAAAAAAAAGGACTAAGGAACATCCTTTATCAGTCTATGAAAGAAAACATAGATATATAATTACACTAAATAGTAAGCCTACCTATTTTTATTTTCTATTTCTCTAATATCCACATAGTTTACATGTTTGTTGTTTAACCATAAAAAAAGAAAATAGAAAAAAAGGAGCAAGGCCACGACTCGGTCACTCACTAATGCAAAGTCCCACAAGACAGATTCCAGCCCAGTAGCAAGAGGCACAACATGGACTAAACTTTTACATCATGAGTTTCTTGATTAAATTTATATCCTGCACATTTTCTTTCCCTCTTGCACTTTACACCAGAAACCAATCCTTCTTTTCTATTTCTTTTCTCTCATCCTCTTCCCCAATCCATGTTACCACTCAAACTGAAAGCTACCTTTGCCTCTAGCCATAAAAGTATAGGTGGTTCTATCTGCGGAACGACGACGGCCATCTCCCACGCTTCACCAACAAGATCCATGAGGTCCGCAGGGAGAACTGGATGCATAGCGTCAACAAGGATGCCCAACCGCGGCTGCGGGTGCTGTAGCAGAACCTCCTAAATAATATGGCCCACATGCATCTGTCATTGTCTCAACAAACCTCAGACAACTATGCATATGTTCCATACAACTTAAAAAGTATGTCGGGTTAAACCCGAATCATCCACGATTCTCCGAGCAGGATCAATCATTATAGGAGACATTGCAGTATTATAATAGTTTTACAATAAATAATATACATCAGAGTAAAGAGCGGAAGTATTACAATGACATAAGTTTACAAACCATTTGTTTCAAACCTTACAAACCTTTCAAGTTATTACAAACCATAGTAGTAATGGAGTAGCATTACATAACTTTATACAACACTCCAGCGTAGAGCTTTGCCCAAGAGCTAAACATCCTACTCAGCATCGCTCTCCGCAACGACCATCATGCAACAGGGTGCCAAGCAAACCTGCACATGCGACTCACCTGCAATAGGGGTTTAACAAACCCTGAGTACTCAATTGTACTCCGTAAGACTTACCCGATAAAAAGAAAAGACTCCAAGGATATGCTGGCTTAAAGGAATATCAAGGTAAGGCTTTAGCAAGAATCAAGTTTCTTTGCGTAAAAGCTCTTTAGTTCCATTTCAACATTTTCATTCATCATGAATAATTAACCAACCTCTCTGTGATCCTATTCTAGGTCAAACACTTGTCATCCAACTTTACCAATTCTTTATCGAGTTCCACTTATTAACTACGTTGAGAAAGAGAGAATCGAGTCTCCATATCTGAGGAGCAACGATGATTCGAATCGGTTATACCCAGCTGGGGATCCCTTAACCACACGACATATGTAGAACCGAATCTTGCATATGTCAATCTTCTCCAACAGATCCTCTATGGCCAGAGCGGCTCCGTGCCACCTGAGAGCATAGTACTCCACTTACTCCAGCTTATTGCCACGTGGGTACACCTTACTCCCGCCCTCTCCACTTCTAGTGCGCGGGTAACCTTTCTCACAATAGAATAGCTGCGATAGGGCTTACCGGAGTATGTGGTCAGCTACAAGTTTTGGTTCACATAGTTCAATAACGGATGGGTCCTAGGTCATCAACAGACGGAAACACTACTGAGGGACTCCTTTCCCAAAGCAAGTTACCCATTCGGACTCGATTTATTATCATGCCTCATTATTCATCCAATACTGCCATCAGCAGCGATAAAAACATTTCATTTTAAAAGCCTAACTATTTAAGCAAGGCTAAGCATAGCTAGGCATTTTAGTAAAACAGTTAAAATAGTTTATCAAGGATGATATTACAATAATTAAGGTTGGTAATGCATCAAATAGGATATCAAACAACTCCTATACTTAATGCAACATTTTATAACTCAAGTGATGAAACTTTCGCAATTCAAGGTAGGGTCTAAATGCACTGGGGCTTGCCTCAGAAGTTGGTGAAGACGGGCTTCAATGAAGTATCACAGATATGAAACCAAACTCCAAGGATAGATTAACTTTCTCAGGGATGGTAGTCGGCTTGACAATATTTTCTTCAGAAACTAGATCAATAGGGACACTGTTCATAATGAGGTACTACACGATACAAGACATGACTCAACAAGATTGAATTGTAAACATGAAGCAAAACGATGAAACAAAATTAATTAACTTGAGTATAACTTTCCTTCACGATAAAATTGCAATCCAACAAACACTAAGCAACCCTATAATTATCATTAATCACTAATTACCTTTATTAATTAACTTAATTATTATTAATTACCTCTAATTAACTAATTACTATGAGCACAAACAATTAAGTAAGTGCCATGGGTCATAATCAGATTCTATGATTCATGGTCTTCACTCAATCCCAAATCACACGAGCTCTAATCATTAACCCTAACCATTTAAATAATTAACTAATTAATTAATTAGGTTTTAATTATGAAATAAATCAACTTCTTTAGATTAAGCCTAAAATTTTTTGTGAAGCATAAACATAACACAAAACAGTGGAAAGACAATTTTCATAATTTTTTGGATAAATATTTTGGCCTAGAAAAATCATGAAAGGTCCATTTTTTAATTAAAAAAGGTAATTTTATCTACTGCAAAAAGTATCCAAATTTTAAGTCTAATATTTTTCATGTAAACTACACATAGCAGAAAGGCTATACAAAAAGTTTCATTATTTTTGGAGCTGCCATTATTTTCTATGAATTAACAAAGCAAATAGCATTTTAACATTTTCGAGAAAATGAAAAACAACACTGTGTAGCTAAACGGGCCGAGCCCACCGGCCGTCGCCGTTGACCGGCGAAAACTCGCCGACCACGTGGCTGGCCCCTACGCGCTCCCCGAGATGAAGCGCACCACCCCAAGCCGAAAATTCGGCGGTTAACGCGCGGCAGCGAGCTCGCCCTCGAGCATGGCGTCCATGGCGGCGCGTGTCGACGAAATATCCTCGGCAGTCTACCACGGGGCTACCCACGGTAGTTATTTAGGCAAAGGGCTATCTAGAAC
>DXKC01005808.1:0-11663 GCA_031170775.1 Cymbopogon citratus
GGCTGTGGATTTAATTTTTACTTTATAACATAGAACAAAGAAACGTCCAAGATTAATTTGCATTCTTAATCTGGTATCATCATTTTACTCTGAACAAAAATAACGGGTGTCTAAAATTCAAGCACCATCCCTACAAGAGGTTTGTTTTCTATTATGTATACGCTAACAATAAATTTCCTTCCGTAGTTTGTTAAGGTTTTGGAGCGGCAATTTAATTTCTTCTCTTCGAATGGTGATGTATATATTCCTAGGGTACGTATACCCTCAATTAGATATTACTTGTCGTTCTCCATCGGCCTATTCTTACCAGAATATATAATAATGGAACCTTCACAAAGGAATATCTCTGCAGCTGGTGTCGCCATCGTCCTGCTCGTCATCACCGCCGGTACGTTGCATATTATGCAATGGCAACTCTCGATGGGTGAATTTGATTGATGCTTTGGCTAATGTTCATGGTTCGCCTACGCGTTGATACAGTGATGGCTTCTATTGAGGCGGGTGATGACTGTTATCATCGGAGCGGAAAGTTTAAGGGGTGGTGCTTGTACCCAGACAAATGCGCCGATGCATGCTGGAGTGAAAGCAACAACAACCTTAGCGGCAAGTGCCGCGGCTTCCCCTCTCGATGCTACTGCACAACTTGCCCGCAGGGGCGAAGGGCCGCTCCTGGGACTATTGCCGCTGCTAGGCCTCCAACAACGATTGGATGAGCACTGCCGCGGCAGCTCTGTTCACTAGAACTTATTGAATTGGCCAGTATTTTTTTAGCTATGGAACAGCGTTTTCCTCTCAGAATCAGCCAAAATTAGCTAGAATCGGCCGCAGGAACCACTAGCCGAATAGACCAGCTGGTAGCTTGTAGTAATGTCTGACATTGTGAGAAAATCAATCCGTGACAATAAGTTGCCACCCTTGGATCAGTATTTTTTTTTTTGAATTTAAAAACAAAGAACATGCTTAGGTGCACTTTAAGCTGCAGTGTCTGCCGCAGCTGCGTGGGTTGTGAATGTTTGAATGATCTTGTCTATTCCTTAGATTAATCATGAGATTAGAATCTAAATTTTAGTCCACCTTTTAGAATCTAAATTTTAGCCCACCTTTTAGATATATTTTAGTCCACCTGAGATTAATCATATGATAGGAACAGCAAACTGTATGGCGAGGGGTACGAAGAAGTCGCCGCGGGTGGTGTGCGACGGGGCAATGGGCGTCCAAACATGTATGGCGGAGGCGGGCGGCGGAGGAGAATTGCTAGGGAGGGAGAAAAGGACTAGGGAATGGGTGTCGCGACAGAGAAGACGGTCACGTGATATCATGTAGTAGAGGGGATGAATTTGTAAGTGTAGAAAGTGGTGGTGATGTTGTCACGTTTGGAATGATGAATGATCTTATCTGACAAGTTCACTATACGTTACCATGTATTAAGATGTGTTATTTAATTCATCAGCTGGTTAAATAATACCATTAATTTAGATGATATAGTATTCTAAAACAACAAATTGGTTCCATATGCAAAATGCACATAGCGAGACAAGCTAGATTCTCAAAAAACTCTGGCATGGATTTTGTGCGTGGCTAGAAAGCAAAAGCAGGCGATTAGTAAATGGAGCGACCAAAAACAGGCGATAAGTAAATGGGTATAGGTAGATTGTAATTTGGGGGTAATTTGGTGGGTGGATGTCCGTAGTTAGTAAATTAAGCTGCCAAAAAAAGAGATCAGGCTGTGAAGTTAATTTGAACTTTACAACATGAGCAACGAAACCACACATATTAATTACATTTTTAATCTGGTATGCATGATCATTTGCTTTGAACAAAAACAGTGGGTACGATTTTTGTCTAAAATTCAAAAGGAGCCCTAATTAAAAGGCTGGGGCAGGTAATTTGGGATCTGAAAAGGAGGCTGTTTTCTATAGTATATATACTCCTCTGTTGGCAATAAAAAAAATTACTACCTACCATAATTTCTTTAAGGTTTTAGAGTGTCCATGTAATTTCTTGTCTTCGATGGGTGATATATACTCCTCGAGAGCCTCAATCAAATATCACTTGTTCGCAGTCATCAAAACCAAAATAATTCCCTAACACTAATAATAAACCAATGGAGTCTTCACGAAAAATCCTCTCTGCCGTCGCCATCCTGCTCATCATTGTTGCCGCAGGTGTGTACATATGCATGAGCTATATATTTATTATTTATATACTCACTCCATCTTAAATTATAAGTCATTTTAACTTTGTTTTGGAGAGTAAAAATATTTAAGTTTGAATAAATTAATATTTTAACTTTGTTTTGGAGAGTAAAAATATTTTAAGTTTGAATAAATTAATATAATACAATAATACTACTTATGATCCAAAATGATTATCATTAGATTTATCCATTAATTATATCTTCGTAGTATATCTTTCCAAAACTATATATCTTTATATAATTTTTTCTGTAACTTTTGGTCAAACTATAGATATAGCTCTAATTCTCAAGAAAGTAGGAATGACTTGTAATTTGGGATGGAGGGAATATATAACAAGCAGCAAGTTGCAATCACAACTCTCGATGGGTGAACTTGTTTTTGTTCGCCCACGCATTCATACAGAGATGGCGTCCGTCGAGGCGTATGACAACTGTTACCATCGCAGCGGAAACTTTAAGGGGTGGTGCTGGTCCGTGAAGAAGTGCGCAGAAGTTTGTTCGAATGAAAGCAACGGCAACATTGCTGGAACGTGCCGCAGCTTCCCCTCTCGTTGCTACTGCATAACATTCTGCCCCGGGCAGGGGGAAAAGCCTGGTCCTGGGACTTTTGTTGCTGCTAGGCCTCCAGCAACAATGGGATGAGCCATGCCCCGGTGTAATTGTAATGTTTTTGCCTGCTACCAGCTGGTAGCTTGTAGTGATGTCTGTGATTGATTGTGAGAATATCAATTCATGACAATAAATTGCTACCGTTCTATCAACATCAAAATTAAAACAAAGTGTTTCTTTTTCATGCACCCATGCTAATTTGTTAGTAGTTGAATTGTCCTCTTATCCGAAACCTAAAACTTGGACTCTAAAAAAAAATCCTTTTTTAGGAAAACCCCGAAGATCTTTAAAATAATATGATTTTGATGATGGAAGGTGATCTTGGCTAATCCTGATTTAACTTGCAACAACACATGTTTTGAACCAGGCACTCGGCTTCCACCTTCCATTATACTAGGTGGATACCCCGCGCGTTGCCGTGGGTATTTCAGACAATTTTCAAAAATTAGACTATTTAAATTTATAGTTATATGAATAAAACAAACTTAAATTAATTTTAGTGATTGGTTTGACATATATGTTAATAGATGAAGAGAAACTATCATAATTATATGTGCTAGTTGGCTATAATTGTAATTTTTAGTGGATGTTGAGTGGATTGGTGATGTGGATAGCTTGTATGTTGAGAGAATTAGCTAATGAGGTTTGTTCTTATAGGAGTAGTAGATTCACCCATCCACTCATATATACAAACGCATACAAGGTAAAAGAAATGGAACCTTCATGGGGAAAGCTCTCTATAGCCGTCGTCCATCTTTTATTGTTGTGATGGCGGCCGATACGTGCGCGCGCGCACACACGTAGGCGCAAGGTGAACTGCGATAACATACAACAGATTTGGCTCACGTTTTTCCTGTGCGTGTCATGTCATTGTGTCGTGCACTTTTGATTTGTTCATGAAACAGATTTTTGGCGCCAGCTCAGGCACGCCAGTGCTCTCGACTAAGTGGCAGCTACCATTGTTGGTGCTTGAACTCGCCCACCTACGAGAGGGTGTGCTTGAAGGAGGGCAACGGCTAGAATCAACTAGCCTGAAATTGTTGGCAGCTGCATATTCGCTTGTTTGTATCAGCCTTATCAGCCAACCATTCAATGGTGTCTTTCTCTCACAACAAAATCAACATCAGCTATAATCAGCTAGCCTGAAACGATCTAGCGAACAGGTTGTTATCGGTCGTTGCTTTTGCACCTTCTCGTGCACAGCAACGCTTCCTGCCAGGAGATCACACCTGTCTCCACGTGCTGACTGGTGATGCTTGGGCCATTATTTTGGTTCCATTCAAGTAGTAGCACTCAAACAAATATCACAAAAATCCTTGTCAACCGACAATAACATGAGATACCAACTCACATTGGGCAAACCTTTCTTCCTCACATCCTCCACACAAAGACATCAGGGAGTGGGCAAGTGACGAGTAACCATGGCCGAGGAGCCGCGCCCACGCCATAGCCACATTAGTGCCAGGAGCGGCGAGCCACGCTTTCACCACATGCGCTAGGTTGCTACGGGTCATTAGATAGCGAGTTAGGAGTTTTTTCTTATTAATTAGAGTACTCATGATCCTTGTCTTATTTCTAAGTACCTTTTCATTCATGTTTTTCTCCTATATATGGCTGCATGCCTTCGTGACCTGGATTTTGCCATTTCATTTTTATAACTTTGATATATCCTTGCAACTTTTGTATGTACCACAAAATACATTATGTTTCATCAAATGTCTAAATAAATTATAATGCCACAATTTTTCGCAGCAACGCCCAGTGTATTATCTAGTAATAATAATTCATATAAGAGAAGACAATGAGTTTGTTAAATTTAATGGCCGCTAAGAAAACCAGCTGAGGTGGAGAAACGGAAAAAAGTGGAAAAGGGACAGCAGATGGACTGAAAAAACAGAAAAATAAAGAAAAAAAAGAAAAGTAACATAACAACCGCTCAAAAAAAACAGACATATGTAAAAAAAAACTTATAGAGGTATTATAGGAATGAAAAAAGTATTAGAAAGAAGAGCCATTAATATTAGATAGAAATACGGACATAGATATAGATAAATTCAAGTATATATGTTGCGTAATATATAGCTTATATTTGAATTTGAGATACATTTAATTAGTTTCTTTTTTAACGTCAGAAAATGAATTTTAAAATGAAGTTAGGGGTTACTGGTATTATCTCTCGTAAATATAGAAATAGATAAATTTGACGGAAATTTATTAGGTTAACTTTATATATATTTTTAATGATATAGATGGGTATTTTAAAAACACGACAATTAAAGTATACTAACTGAACACATATGTTTCTGATTTTTAAGAAAAAAATTTAAATTTATTTTTATTCTACCTAGCTAACTCATGTGAACTATCATGGAAACTTCGTTGGATGACTCCAACAGCAATATAATATAAAATTAAGGTTAAGATTAATATGGTCCATTACTTTGGCTGACATCTCTTGTGGCAACTAGCAACAACTAAAACATGTGCAACAATCAAAGGTAACAAATTATTCGCTGCCTTACATTTCTAGCAGTAATTGAAGGACCCTAAAGAAGCCTGGTGGTGATTTGGAACACCCCAAAATATAACCCGCATCAAGCACCCAAGGCTTTTCACTCATCTACTGATCTCCCTTCATTTTGTTTGCTTGGACAATGGAGGCTTCACACAAGAAGCTCTCAACAGCCGTTGTCCTCCTCCTACTCACTGTGGCAGCTGGTACATCCTATAATTCTGACAAATGTATAAGAGCAAGTACAATAATAAGCTTATAGCCAAGCTAGTCAGCAAATTTGATGATATAGATGAGAGAAGGGAGGAGAGAGAAGAGAGATTGGCTCTTGTTTTAGCACAAAGCTGGGCACGGATGCATAGGTATAAGTGGGTCCCAATAGAGATGAATATAAGGAGGAATAGGAAAGAGAATGAAAACATGTCATAATAAAAATTATTTAGAGCCAAATAAAAGACTAACTATTGTATAGTTTGGCTCTTATTACTTGGCTTATAGCCAAGTGCTTGGCTCTATTATTGACCTTGCTCTAAGAAGTTGCAACATATAATCCTGACACATGTATAAGAAGTCACAATCACAACATATAATCTTGAAACATGTGTAAGGACACCCGCAATGGTTGGCTTATATGCTAGCTGTAAGCATTGTTTTTATATTTTAATAGAAGAGATAGAAGAGCAAGCTCTTGAACAAGAGCTAAACTTATACACATATTCAAGAACACGTGGGAGTGTATTATGGCCTAAGCATACCATGAGCTATTGAAAAAAGCTAACACTATTGGAGGATAGCTTAGAGCTAGTAGCTGACTCTTACCATTGCGGGTGCCCTAAGAAGTCGCAATATATAAGCGGTGGTCGCCAGGGACGAAGCTATGTAGAGAGTTGTGGGGCACCCACGCAAATTTAAAAAACCATTATGAGGAACAATTTTTCACCATGTTTGTAAATTAAATTTTTACACCTGTAAAACAAAGGTATCCCTCTAATTTGATCTAGCTTCGCCACTGGTGGTCGCCCAACCAATAGCACGCGTGTGTTGTGTTACGTGCAGAGATGGGGCTAGCTCAGGCGAAAGAGTGCTTTTCCGAGAGCACCACGTTCAAGGGTCCGTGCTTTAGCTCGAAAAAGTGCAACGACAAGTGCTTGCAGGAGAGGAGCACCTACTCCGGCGGCAAGTGCGGCAGCCTCCTTTTGAAATGCTTGTGCATCACGGCGTGCGCGCCGTCGCCGTCACTGGTCATTCCAATTCCTCCACATCTGTCATCAATCCAAAAAGGAGATTGTGATTTTGAAATTAGATTTTGAAAAGGCCTTTGACAAATTGGAACATCAGTTCATTATAGAAATCCTTAGACACAAAGGATTCTCTGCAAAATGGATTGACTAGGTCAGAAATATTCTAGGGACTGCTACTTCTTTTGTACTATTAAATGGCTGCCCAGGGAAGGTCTTTGCCTGTAAGAGAGGAGTAAGACAAGGTGACCCACTCTCCCCTCTGTTGTTTGTGTTGGCAGCTGATTTCCTGCAAACCATTGTCAATAGAGCATGGCAGTCTGGTGTTCTGAAACATCCAATTAGTGACAGTTTTCAAGGGGATTTCCCAATTATTCAATATGCTGATGACACTTTGCTAATTTTACCTGGGGATGCATTGAGTCACTTCAATTTGAAAGGGCTACTCAGGACCTGTTCTGATTCAAGTGGATTGCATGTCAACTTTGGTAAGTCCTTTTTGGTTCCAATTAATATGAGCCCTAAAAGAGCCAATCATCTGGCAAATACTTTTGGATGTCAGGTAGGCTCCATGCCCTTTACATACCTTGGCCTCCCCCTAGGCACTACTAGGCCTCTGGTGTTAGACTTTACACCCCTTGTGAACAGAATTGAAAGGAGACTCTCTAAAATTAGCAAGCTTTTGAGTTACAATGGAAGATTAATTCTTGTGAACTCTGTATTCTCTACACTACCCACATTCTATATGTGCAGCTTGAAGCTCCCACCTGGTGTGATCTCCCAAATTGACAAAGCTGGGAAGGCCTGCCTGTGGAACAAGGGAGAGCTAAATTGCAGAGGAAAAGCCCTAGTTGCCTGGGAAGAAGCTTGTCAACCAAAACACTTGGGTGGTTTAGGCAGCATAGATATTGAAAGGCAGAATGATTCCCTCCTTTTGAAACATTTGCACAAATTCTTCAGTCACAGTGACACCCCTTGGGTAACCTTGACCTGGAACAAATGGTATGGCAACAATCAAGCTCCACCTCAAGGGAGAAGCCCAACTGAATCCTTCTGGTGGAAGGACATCCTCAAAATCTTCCCAAAATTTAGAGAGTTAGCATCTTGCTCACCTAGCAAAGGAAATTTGGTGATGCTTTGGTTCGACATTTGGGTTGATCAGCCACTCAAGGAAAAATTTCCACAACTGTTCTCTTTTGCAAGGAAGCCAAAGTGCTCCATCAGATACCTACTTGATCATCAGCTAAGCCAGGTTTTCTGTCCAACACTATCCCTACAAGCCAGGGTCCAACTGGATGAACTGCAGGCGATCATTGAGGGTAGGGATTGGGATGAAAATACTCCTGACACCTGGACATACTCTTGGGGAAACAGCCAGTTCAGTAGCAAGAAAGCATACACAGCTATGACTCCTGTGGCAGAACCTCCTAAGTAAGATGGCCCACACACACACGTCATCTTCCAAAGGACCTCCGACAGCTATGCATGAGTTCCCTTACCCAAGAGGACTGTCGGGTCGACGCCCGAATCTCCAAGCAGGATCAATCATTATTCGAGACATTGCAGTATTACAACAGTTTTATAATAAATAATATACATCGGAGCAAAAGTGCGGAAGTCTTACAATAACTTAGTGTACAAACCAGAGTTTAAAAGTACGAACCATAAGTTTAGTTATTACAGACCATAGTGGTGGTGTAGCAATAAATATTATACAAACTTTCCTTATTCACCCTGCCCAAGGGTTAGACATTCATTCCTCGTCGTCATCCATAGAGACGATAGTCATGCAACATGGCCCAACACACATGTCTTCCGAAACTTCTCCTGCAACAAGGGTTCAACAAACCCTGAGTACAAAAGTACTCCGCAAGACTTACCCGACGAAAAGAAGGTAAGACATGGAAATATAAGTTGAGGGAATATCAAGGTAAGGCTTTAGCAAAAATCGAAGTTCCTTTGCAGAAAAGATTTTTCAAAGATTACTATGACCATATTTTGAAAATTATCAAGGATTACCCTATCTCTAGGTAATCCCAAACTAAGTCAAGTATTTGTTATCTATCAACCCTTTTCCCAAAAATTATGTTCCACTTGTAACTACATTGCTGAACAGTTGGTCGAGTCTCCATATTCGAGAAGTAGCGGCGATTCGAATCGATTTACCCAGTCGGGGATCCCTAACCACACGACATATGTAGATCCCATCTGCATATATCAACCGTCTTCAACGGAATATCTTTCGCCAGAACGGCTCCGCGCCACCCGAGAGTACGGTACCCCTCGAACCCGAGACCTTGTCCCCCGAGGGTCTCCGCCACTCCTGCCATCTCTCCACTCCCAGTGCGCGTGTAACCTTTCTCGCGATAGATTAGCCATGATCCGGCTTACCGGAGTATGCAGTCAGTTGCAAGTCACGACCACGAATCAGGCCAGCAAACGGGGTCCTAACTTAACTTTGACACATGTGAGCACGTATATCGAGACTCCTTTCCCGACATAAGCCCCAACTGGTCTCAATTACTCATTGACTTTCATCAAAGTGCAGTATAAAACATTTTCTTTGAAATATAACTAAGCATGACTAAGCATAATGATCCTTTTTAAATAAAGCAGTAAACGGTGCCAAGGATGATAATTCAATAGTCAAGGACAGGTAATGTAGTAATTAGGTTATCTTTTATTCTCTCTAAATAGTTAATATAGCATTTCATATTCAAAAGATAAAAACATTTCGAAATCCAAGGAAGGGTTGAAACCGGGGCTTGCCTGGATTTGTCGGGTAGTCGAACTCTTCCGGAGTATTACGGGTATCAAGACCCTCTTCGACTGGAACCACTTCTTCGGACGGAAGTTCGACTTTCACTTCTGAGTTATCATCCACTACATGGATTAATAATGCATGCTTAATGAAATACTTATGATGACATATGATAATGCAACAATGAAAGAAAGCAATACTTAAGAACTTGAGTACAACTTTCCTTCACGATAAAGTTGTAATCCAACCAATCCTAAAATAAATTCTATCATCATACATTTACCATGGGTCAAGTCATGATAATGACCCATGAAAGGCAATCAACCCAAAAATCACACAAAAACCTAAAGTTATATACATGAAATATAGATTTTTCTATTTATTTTAATTAATCATAAATTATGAAATAAATCAATTTTCTTAAAATAATTCCAAAATTTTATGAAGCATTATCTTGGCCTAAGATAATGGCAAAATGATTTTCATGATTTTAGGAGAATTATTTTATTCTAGAAAAATCATAGAAGCACTATTTTTTAATTAAAGAAAGTAATTTTATCTCCTACAAAAACTATTCAAATTCAAAGTTTCAAATTTTTCCTAGATTCTACATCTATTGAAAAGGTTACACAAAAATTTTCATAATTTTTGGACAAGTATTTATTTTTCTATAAATAATCAAAGAAATAATATTTAATTCATAAATAGAAAATAGAAAACATTTTCTGCTCCAATGGGCTTAACGCGATGGGCCGGCCCATCAGGCCTACCAGGCCGGCCTACGAGCCCATGGCGGCTCACCGGCGCTCGGCCGGCGAGAACTCGCCGACGGCGAGGCCCCCGGCGTCGGGGTCAGGCCTACCCCGACCACTAAGACCCCGTGCAACACCCAGACAGGTCAAATGACCAGGACGAGCTTCACAGCATGCCCGCCGGCGGTTATGGCGGACTGGCGGTGCGGCGGCGCGGCAAGCAAGCTCGTCAGAGTTTTTCTGGTGATAAGGACCACACCAATATCTTTGATTGCTCCATACAAATCTAAATGACCGTTCAATCGAAGTAAATGCGACCCTATAGGCCCATATGCGCGCGCGGCGGCGCGGGCAAGCAAAACTCGACGGCGACAGAGTTCCGGCGAACACAGAACAGCAACAACCAAACTAGGGGAATGGGAGGCTCCAGAAGCTCACCCCGAATGTGATGCTTGCGCTGGTTCAGTCGGAGGAGACTCAGAGTTGGGAGCTTGACGACGGCGTGTATGGCGGCGGCGTGAACCGGCGGCAACAGAGGCGTTCCGGCGTGTCTGGAGTTCAACTGAGAAAACCAACGCGCGCATGAGAATCAAGAGGTCAAGAGGAAACGGAAGAGGAGAGAAGTGCAACCTAGCTCGCCCTGTGAAGTGCGGTGCATGGTGGCGAGGTCACGGCGGCGCACTGACCGGCTCCGGGGAAGAAAGGTGTGCACCCGACGCTAGGAAAGGTAAGGCAAGACTTGAACTGGCTAGAAAGGAGCGTGAGGATGCGGGATTGATGATGTGCTTGATTTGGAAGAAGCTGCACTGACGGCGTCGGCGGCGAGCGGCGGAGACAGAGCGGTGGTGGAGACAGAGGAGGAAGAAAGAGGTGTCGACGGCGGCCATCCTAGGTTATTTATAGGTGAAACCGACCTCTAGATGATCGCCATGAGGTTGCGGAGGTCTCAGGAAGGTCGGGGTGGCGTGGGCAGCGACGGGAAGGCCGTGGAAGGCCACCGGCGGCGAGGTGGCGGCCGGCCGGGGGATTTGAAACTGTTCAAGGCATATTTACGAAACTGCCACTGGATTTCAAATCAAAATTACTCAAAATTTTGTATAGCAACTTGAAAATCTGCAAAAACAAAAGTTTCTCCAAATATTGAGATGACCAACTTTTCTTAAAGAAGTATTTCAAAATTCTGCTTAGTTTTTGAAATTCAAATTCAAGTTTGAAAATGTGAAAACCCTAATTTACCCCCTTCTTGATTTCTCAAAAATTTATATAAGAACTTGAAAATATCCAAAAGTAAAGTTTTCCTAACTTTTCAAGATCTTCATTTTTGGTATAGAAATTATTTTGAAATTATGCCTCCATTTTGAAATTTTGAATGGGGTGACATTTGGGGTTTAAATCATTTTGAAATAACTTTAAATTTTATATGGAAACTTGAAAAACTTTAAATACCAAACTTGTTCATCTCAATGAGAGCAAGAAAGTTGCTTTTTGGATCATAGCCAAAATATTTCTAGATTTTGAATTATAGAAAAGGGATGAATGGAAAAATAGGAAAAATAGACTTTTAGAGACTTTTTCTTTTATAACTCAAACTAAA
>DXKC01005812.1:0-19392 GCA_031170775.1 Cymbopogon citratus
TTAAGCGAGAGTTTTCTTATGATGGGCCTAGCTGGTGGCTGGGCTAGGAGCCCATAAACCCGGCTGAGCTTTACTTCCAGAGCGGCGGCGGCGGCGGCTCCCCGCCCGTGGAGGAGGGCTTGGCCGGTCCGGCGGGCGTGGCGGTGAGGCAGCTCCCACCCTAGCCGGCTGGTGCTTCCCGCAGCCGCCCCCTGCTCGTTGGCTGCCGAGGAACGCCATGGCTTGGCGGTCGCGTTAGCCGCCAGATGCGATGGGGAGGCGGCGATGACTGTCCGCCCAGTCATCTTGTGGATGGGAATCTTTTCTTCTGTTGTTTTTCTGTGTAAAAAAGCATGGGAATCTTTTATCAAAGCAAAGAAATTCTTCTGGGTGTGTCATCTTGTGGATGTTAACACAGTAGTTCGTCATGGTGTTATGTGAGCAAATTACTCATGAGAAGGAAACAGTGCATTCTTTGACTAGTTTGTTTTTCATTATTGGTGAATGTGCTCCTGATTACTGTAGTAATCCAAGAGTATCTAGAGGTTGTATGACAAGGAGCATCTCAGATGAGTTACAGCACTATGGACATTTTGGATTTTGGTCATCAAGAAAGACATGTTCCTTGCCATTCTTCTGGTAGCTCAAATCTGGGAACTGAAACGAAGGTAACTGCCAATGAGAATTTGCATCTGATAGATGGTCCCTATACATTTTGATCTTTCTGCATTTTGGGCCCTTTGAATTATTTTGTTGTCAATTGAACTCATGAGTTTCTTCATGTGCAGCTGCTCTGTTCCAGGCTCAGCTGCTTTAGTTCCAGGCTCTCTCTCTCTCTTTTTTTTTTATCTTATTTCGGGTACAAGATTTGGGTTGTATGATGTCCAATGTGAAAAACCGTTTCATTCCCCTGTTCCACTTGGTGATCAATGCTGTGGCACTACAATGTCTACTTTGTTGACTGCCCAAGTCACAGAGTATACTCTTCTAATTCATGAAAACTGATAACCTGTAGCTGAATGATCACTAACATTCAAATTATGGCCCAAGTAAATATCATTATTTTCTTTAATCTATTTTATGAATATTAGTGTTCAAGAAACTGTACTGGATAACCCTAGCAACCTTGACAAATTGAAATTAGTCAAATTACTGTACCATCTGCTGGAAGTAGTCATTGGTCATTTGTGTTCCTTTATGAGTTGGTCAGATGAGCAATCACATCCTCACACAGACACTAATGCCAATGTACTGACTACTGAGTGCCGCATGTCCACTGTCCATCTCCATCGCCTCAGCTCATCTCTCTGCTCCCTTCTTTTCTTTGCATCTTTTGTGGATACAAGGATCCTGTTTGGAGGGAAGAGTTCAGAACTGTTAATTGTATAGTATTAGGTTCAATGCCTTTTAGATATGATCATGGTACTTCTTGAAGAGCCTGCATGGTCAAATCAAATACTACTCTTCCTGTTGATTACCTTCTTATGTATGTCATTAGTTTGCTGCTTATAGTTATTCTGGCTGCAGGCCAAACATAGTTCTAAGACTAAGATCTATACAACTGGACCGATTTGTTATGTGCCAGGCACTTGAGGTTTGTTGCTTCCCAGCAAGATCAGGTTTATTTTTATACTCTTCACTTGTATTTCATGGTGAGTGTGTCTGCTAACTACACTGAGGCCTTTTTGTTTTTGCAATCATTGCTTGGGAGTTTATGGACTAACAGAAATAAAGTTGCATTTGCTAAGAGGCTACATTTTACCTTCTCTTGACATTCTATGCAAACTGCTGAAGAAGTTTTAGTTGGGGTTACTTGATGCTTGTGATTAGAGAGGACATGCATAGGAGCTCAACAACAGCCCTAAGGGAGCATTCAGGAGCTGGAGATGCAAATCCTTTTCTATCAAATCTAATTCCTTGCTCATAACAGTGGCTATACTTTTCATGTCTCATTCTGAAGTGTAAGGTGATTCCTACCTCCTGCTTATGCATGAAGCATTACCCCAGTGCAAATATAATAATGCACTACTATCTTTTTGTTTGGTTTAGTTACCTTGATCTTGAAAAACGATGTCGAATTGAACTGTGAGATATGTTCATGTTTTAGAGTCATTATTTTTGTGTTCGTCAATAATGACACATGAATATTATGGCATGAGTTTTATAGCTCCAGTTGAAACATGCAGGCACTTAAATATTTTTTTACAATAACTACATGGCATTGTTAATTTACTTTTACACTCAAGGTATAGTTAAAATTTGTTTAATGCTCGCCAGTGTCGAACGGTGTTTCTTTTGGGTTCCTCCATCTCTGCTATGGCGGCACACCTCGGTTTGCTTCTCCCTTCTTTTCTTCCATTTTCCCATCTAGCTATGATTTCTTTAATCAAGATCAGCTAAATGCTTTTTCCTGTGTTGAGGCAAGTAGACTGAGCTATGATTTCTTTAATCAAGATCAGCTACGCTGTGAAAGCTATCAAGGAATTTCAGATGCTATTGGAAAAGGGTCGCTAAAAGGTTTATGTTGGTGTTTAGAAAACATTGCCTGCTTACTTTATTGGGAGTACAAGATATATGCAGCAGAACTACCATGATTGTTTGGCTATGTGCTGTATCTATGGCCCTCCTGACACATTTACATGTAACTTGAGATACTGGAGGCAATTAGGTTTGAACCAGGTCAGAAATCATGTGACAGATGAGATATAGTTGCACGTGTTTTCCACACGAAACTTGATGGGTATCTTGAAGATATCAAAGAAGGTCATGTGTTCGGTCCCGTATGTGCAGGTCTGTGCGTATTCTGTACCTATACTATCTCATTCATTGCTATGCATTGCTTTCTAAATATGTTACCTATTTTACTCTTATTTTCTTGATTTTTCTTTGTATTTGCAGTTGCCCATACAAACGAGTTCCAAAAATGTGGTTTACCGCATTCACATATTATTGTGGTATATGGCAATCCAATAGTACACATGAGGCCTCTGCTGCTAAAGTTGATCAGTATATCTCGGCTGAACTACCAGATCCTATTTTTGATTCTCTTGGGTTTTCCTTGGTGCAAGAGTTCATGATCCATGGTCCATGTGTCCCAGTGCTTGCAAAAAGTCCTTTCATGAAAACAATATATGTTCCAAGAGATATCCTAAGCCATTGCAGCCTGAGACAACTTTTGATTTAGATGGATATCCATTATATCTCCTTAGGGACAACGGGTTAGCTATAGGCAAGAGTGGTACTCATCTTACTAATCAGTGGGCCGTGTGTCACAATCTTGATGCCCTCAAGAGTGGTCTAAGGATTTGATTCTGCAATATTTGGATTGTCCAAGAACCAATCGAATGTGGCCTTGGTACAGCCAGCAACACAGTATGCAGTACAGAAGCTAGACTCAGGTAGTGATGGTGTAGATGGGATAAGTGAATACATTAAATCAAGACATCTGTCCTGCTGTGAGGCTGTATGGAGATTACTTGGATTCAAGATACATGGTAAATTCCCTGCAGTTGAGAGCCTTTTTGTGCATCTCCCTGGGATGAATTTTGTTGCTATGCATGATGGAGATGATTCACAAGAGGTTACTGATGATCCTGATTCACAAAAAAGCATGCTCACTGAATGTTACAGCAAATCAGTCCTCTTCAGCTGGTCATCACTTGACCTATTGCCAATTTCCATCATTTACATGAGAGGTTGATCATAAGACATGGTCAAGGTGTAGGAGAGGTTTCAAAATAGGAACATTGTAATATGTTCACCCAAGCACAGGAGAAAATTTTTATTAGGATGCTTCTCATGGTTGTTAAAGGCGCTAAAAGCTATAAACATGTTAGGACCCATGAAGGATTGCTATATAGCACGTTTTGGGAGGCATGCCAGGCTAGAGGTTTGACTGGAGATGACAGTGAATGGATTTTCCATTTTGAAGAAGCAGGGATATGAACATACCAGCTAAGGAACCTGTTTATGACCATCCTGCTTTATTGTCAGGTTGGTAACGTTATTTGACAATTTCTGGAAATATATGACTGATGATATCAAGCATCGATTGCGTCTAGCGCTGCAAAATCCATCATATGTTATTTCTGGTGACGCACTACAATCTAGCCTCATGAGAGAAATAAGACATGTTTTCCAGTGATGGATTATGGAATGCTGTTTCAGCCACCCTTCGAGCACAGAACCATGTAGTCTTAGTCATTGCCTCATGTGGTGTTGCATCTCTGCTTCTTCCTGGAGGTCGCACCAGCCACGCAAGATTTAAAATTCCCTTGGAAATACCTGAAAATAGTTTGTGTAGTGTGTGCAGAGGAATATGTTAGCTGGCCTTATTGCAAGAGCTTTTCTGTTTATATGGGATGAAGCACCGATGTCACAGTATTGTTTAGAGGCTGTAGACCGTACCTTTAGAGATATCTTGATGACCCAACAAATTATCACAAGTCATTGATCAGAATGCCTGCATGCAGGAATTTGCAAACTTGGTTTTTGAGATTGGTGAGGCGGGTGTGCAGTGTGCCTCCTTCCATAATACCTGGATACAGATTCCTCAAGAGTTACTTCTCATGCCAAGAGTACCAAAGATACCAGCCATCATTGATGTAGTGTATGATAGTTTCCAGCATAATTATGCCTCTGTTGACTATCTTACACTATTGTTGATGAGATCAATGCTTCAATGATTCTCCCGAGCTCTATTTGAGATATCTAACTTATGATACCATTGCCAATTTAACAGAACAACCATATCTGACTATTCGATGCTATACCCACCTGAAAATTATCAACAACTTCCCACAGCATCATTTCACCCTCAAAATAGGTGTTCCGGTTGTGCTTCTCAGAAATATCAATCAATTAATTAATAGGTCTTTGCAATGGCACTCGGCTTCTCATAGGGAGACTGCTGGGCCGTATCATGGCACGGAATCACATTGGTGAGACAGTATGTATACCTCGAACTGTGCTTAATGGAACAAGCCGTAGATGGCCTTTTACTTTACAGCAATGGCAATTTCCTTTCTGGCTGTGCTATGCAATGACCATCAACAAATGCCAAGGTCAGACTTATGTGGCTATTTCAAGGACGAAAGATACTAAATGAGGATGATAATGTAGAGGCTACTTTAGCGACAAAAACTGTTGTTTATCAGGAAGTTCTTCAATATGTTTAGAGAAATATCCTCTATTTGCACTAATGGTTCTTTAGCGTTGCATATGTATTCTAGTCCATTCACATACTATGTCCAAAATGTTTTGAGCCTGAAGTTTTCATATTTAAAGGAAGCCTGAAAGAAATGCACATACAGTTTAAGTTACTGATGAAATATGCAAAAGCCTGTCATGGCTGTACTGCCTGTGTGCTTTATTCCTCAGAACTACGTAAAACAACTTGATCTGCTTTTGTATGTACAAAGACAAAGTACTATATACCAGAGCAGTTTATGCTCTATACATTGTTCTTTAATCCTTTCAGAACTATCAATGCTTTGCATCTGTGTTTTACAACAAAATTTCTGATTTTCTGTGCAACAGTGAAGTGTGTGTGTGTTTTTTTTTATGGCTTCCATATAAATAACTTGAATAGTTGTTTTATAGCTTTAAACGCTACAAAAATATCCATCAATCTCTATACTTGTATCATCTCCAGCAAAGTTGTTTTCCTGTTCTTTCTTTGATCAATCATGCAGATGATTTCATTATTTTCCATTATTTATAGAACAACCTATCGTCCTCACTAATATTTGACTGTTCTATTATTTCCCTCAATAGGCACCACCATGCAGCGTGTTTTATTGAAGGATACTACCTTGGAATCAGTCCAGGGCTCCAGGCAACAATCAAGGTTAGGGGCTTAGGGCACTTAGATTCTGTGACTACTTCAACAAGGACACCCCAAGATAGATACAACGAATGGACATGATTCTCTTAGATGAAGTGGTGCCTGCTTTTATGATCTGCCTATTCAGTAGTACTATGTACCTGTGTATATAAATTCATAAAGCCATGGAAGCCCAGATACCACAGTGATGGATCGGTGGTACATGCAGAGCTTGCCTGGAAGAAGATTTGGTTTACAACATTAAGTTCTTTCAGGTTGTCAGCGCCAAAAATTAGTTCCAGTTGCATTTCCTTTATATGCAAGTACACCAGTCCCGTTCAGTGTGCTTCATGACAGATTGCACATCACTGAGTATGGGCATAGCCTATAACATGTACTTACACAGCTACCACTTCTATGCATACCTACCAATCTCTGATACTACCTGTTACTTCTCTGCATGCCATTATGCCAACCTCTGGGGCTATCTATGTCTGCTTTTAAAAATATCACACATGAAAAGATATTACTTAATCTCTGGCATTCAACAACTACTGTTTTTTCATGACCAAACAGATACCATTGGTGTCTTGAATGGATGTTCACACATGAGAATGCAGCCTACACCAAAATGTCTACATAACAAATATCATCTTCACTTTGGCCATGCCTTATACACAAGTCTTATGTGTATATTGTTTCTGAAACAGGGAAGATGCTGTTGTGGCTCTATGGGAACGAGAGGCAGATAATTTCGGCGCAAACCGATATATGAATATGGCTAGCCAAGGGCCTGTTGCCTTTATTTTTGTTGCAATGACAAGTCGCATGTTTGAAGTTACATAACCATCAATGGTGTTAGCATGCATTGCAACGCCTATAATTGGACTACCCACTCATTTATTTTTTCTCGGCCTCTTCATTGCAGCAACCATATACATATAGCCTCTCGCTCTCTCTCCAGGGATCTACACTATGCAGGGTCTATGAGAATCCTGCGCTTCCAGAGGCTGTGGCCTTACAAAATAGGTGCACACTGGATGTTCTTAGATGCATTACCATTTCCTATATCAGTATCAGTATTCTAACATATCTAAAACTGCCAGTATATATGGGGAGTAGTCTGATACCACCAAATTGCTCCAGCAAAAATTACAATCAGAGCTTGCTAAGTTTGACAACCATGTCATCTATGTATGTATACTATCTCTGTACTGTCTATTTATTTTCATATTACCTGTACACACGATCTAAAATATCTTTTATAAACATCCAGTCTAACAGGTACATAGACATAGTCAGTGTTGTTGCTAGTCAGCCATGGTGGTACCTAGCATGTAAGATCGCTACTTGCAACAAGAGAACTAAACCACAAGTAGATGCATACAAATGCAGTAACCTTAAGTGTAGTGGCACAGATGCTGGTCCAAGGTAAAAGACTATCCGTTTTATCCTACATTTCCACATGATTGCAGTAGACACAAATGACAATCATAAAGAGCCATAGATATATATAACCACATCATACATGTACTGCACATGACACATTTGATTTGGGAGCCAATATTTCTTTGACACAAAAATTATACATCCTAACATCCAGGTATCACCTTGCCATCCTGGTTACTGATCCTGCAGATATCCGTGATGAAACTCTACCTGCAATTGTGGAGATGGTCCTTTTTGGGCCACGAGCTGATGAAATAATAGGCTCCCCAGTGGATTCCCTTATCGATGATGACGGTGGTTTTGATGCATTCATTCCACTCCTCATTGCTATGTTATATATATGGGAGACAATTTGAACTGTGATTCAATGTACAATCCATGTCACTTAAAGCGCAATTATCACATACCAGATCGATGCTCTTCCTGATATGCCTGCACTACTACCTGCGTCAGTGCATCAACGTAAGTCAATTACATATCTAATCTAATCTATCTATCTATCTATTTATCTGTATATTATGCCTTCTACAGAGCCTGAGCAACAAGAGTGCCTACACTCCCTACAGTTTGCCTGCCTGAAAAACCCAGATCCGCTGCACCATATGAACACAGATATACTCCTGCTGTGGATGTGCCCATTCTCCTAACACCTGATAAGATAAAAGATGGACCTAACATTTTCACTTGTGCTACTATTTATACAAGACATATAATAATGGGAATTTGGTGATTCTACCCTTATTTTTAACTCTAATTGTAATTTTACCCTTGTTTTTCCAACTTTGTGTTTTTACCCTCGTTTTGTTCAAATGAAACCTCCATCCACCCTCGCTATTTTATACCATTGATACTGTTCATATTAAATGGCGAAAAAGAGAAAAAAGAAAAAAGAAAAGACAAATGGTCTCAAAGACAAAAATGCCCCTAAAGCTTTTTCCTCATGCTTTCCGGATACGCAGAAGGTTGTGCCGCCGATAACGCGGCGGAGCTCAACGTCGGTGCCTTCTCCTAGCGGCTCCTCTCGCCCTCCCCCTTCTTCCCTTCGGCCTCCCTCCTGCCAATCACGCTCCTCCATTGCTGCTCCCAGTGCGCGCAGCATGAGGTCTGGGCAGGGTTAGGGTTTCAGGCGCCGCGGCGACAAGGCCATACGCCGGCCGTTCCACCAGAGACCGGTCACGCCCGTCGCCATCCGCCTCCTCGCGCGCCAAGAAGCAGAATATATACCTATTCCTCTCCCACGCCTCCGCACTCCGACGTCGCTGATTCCATCAACAAACCAGATATGGGGTCGTTCCTCCTCAAGTAGGCGCGCGACGCTATGGTGTCCGGCGAGCGCGGCGCATGCTTGAGTTCGCTGTTCGCATCGCCAAGGTGCTCGAGCGCCATGGTGAGATGGTTGTATTTTCCTATCATTTTGATATGGACAGACTAGTGACAGTAACTGTAGGTTCTAGTAGCGTCAAGTTCTAGCTGTATTGGTGTGATCTTAGTGGTTAACCTGAGCTTTTTGTATGATTTTAGTCATCTCTTATCACCTAAACCAATTTGAGGATGTATGACATTGATCTGTGAAGATTATAGTTAAATTTGGTGATGAATGTACTGATGATGATGTAAGACTTTGTGACCTGGTTTTTGTGCTATTTTGAATAAACATATGTAAGACTTTTGGTTAATGGATTTCAGCTGAAATGGTGCTGAAATTTTCAAAAAAAAAATCCGTATAACAAAATATCATCTTGCTGAGCTAAAACAGGGGCGAAAACACAAATATCATAATAAAAACGAGGGAAAAAAGACATGGGCAAAATTGTCCTTTTTAACACTATTAGAGGGACTTACCAGACTAAGGGTAAACTCTTCCTTCGTTTTGAACTAGCAGGAGTAAAATCATAAAGTTAAAAAAAAACGAGGATAAAATCACCATTCCGTTTAAGAACAAGGGTAGAAACACCCCCTATTATAATAGAACTTTACAAGCACAGTATTTCTTCTCGGCATTATAGATACTTTCCATGCCCACCATCAGCACAGGTATATCATAATGACTACTCTCTCCATTCGAAAATAAGTCATTCTCGCTTCTCCAGGAGTCAAATGTTTTTAACTTTGACCAAATATATGCAACAAACTATTAATATTTATAGTAGATATAGTATCATTAATAAATCATTGACTCTATTTTCATAATAAACTTACTTAGATATTTAAGTGTTACTAATATTTTTTACGGGAGGTAGCAATGCCGCAATACACCCTTGAAGAACACCTAACTCCAGTTTTCTTGAAGTATGATCCAGGATTCTGGACTGGAGGTAGCATTGCCAATACACCCTTGAATTGTTCAAGAGATTTATTGCACAATGTATAGGACTCTAGAATTATGCAAGCATTCTGATAGAAATACCATTTGCGGCTATCCGTCAACTTATGTCACATTTGTCAAGACTGTTGTATCAGCTTTTGTGTTGGTAACTATGAAAATGATGGAACTTTATGAAGATCGGCAAATTTGCTAATGTATCACAACATTAAAGGAGAATGAAACTTCTTTGAAACTCCTGTTGTGGCTGGCCTTGAAAAAAGAGAATATAGAGGTAGTAGTATCCATCAGCAAATATCACCATTAAAGAGTGTCCGAAGACATGTAACCGCAACTAATAAAAGGATAATATCTATCAACATAGAAATGTGAGCGGTAATCAATGTATCAGGTACTTACGAGGGGAAGAGCATGGCGTAGGCAACTGATGAGCTACAACTTCGTGAATGTTGAGCTACACGATGATCATCAAGTACAAAATTTTAAAAAAAACATTTAGGATAAATAGAAAGATGTGTCTAGGTGACCAAGGCAATTTCACTTGCCTATCTTTATTTCTAATTATTGCAATATACTCTATCCATCCCAAATTGTAACTCATTCTAAGAATCTTGAAGAGTCAAAGTATCTTAAGTTTGATCAAATTTATACAACAAGATAATTTAGGATGTCAACTAAGTAAATTGTTCGTTAATTATATTGCATAATATATCAATTTGATGTCATAAGTATTTGTAATTCTCTCCATAATTTTGGTCAAATTTGAAATGCTTTGATTTTTGTTCAAATTTTTTAGAATGACTAACAATTTGGAATTGGGGGGTACTGATCAGTACGTGTATGTCTGGTTTGGGCATTCTCTTTCCTCTTTCGAAATCCACATTTACTTAACTAATTTCATTATTTCATAAAGTAACCAATAGGATTCAATAATTAGTCACAAGGAAACAATTAATAATAAAATTACAGTTGTCAAAAAAAAGGGAAAAATGTACCACATGTCAATTAGTAACTTTTGAAGGGATGTCCTTTTGAGCCCATCGACTCTTGCGATTAGGTAGGCAAAACTCGGCAACTGTGCAGGGAAAAAAAAAACAGAGAGACCAAGGCCAACACGCACGCTGTGGCGGCCACAGATAAATGCTATCTGTGACGCGTGTAGACTAGACACATCACAGATAAAGGCTATCTGTGACGCATGTTCACGCGTCACAGATGTACCCTTATCTGTGACGTAACATCAGTGACGCGTGCTTTACGTGTCACAGATGACCGTCTACACGCGTCACAAATAGCAAATTCTGGCATAGTGTCTGTCCGGCGCCTCAACCAGTTATGTTTTTGGCAGACCAAGTATCCGTTTGCAGCTCATCGCAAAAAGAGAGAGAGAGTATCCGTTTGCAGCCAACTAGCTGTCGCCATCTAATGCTGTGTGACGTCAGCTGAAACAAACAAAAAAAGCTAAACATTTTTTTTTTGAATGGCTATAATTGTTTTAATGTTTATATTTCTTTAGTATCAGTTATGTATAAAAATATGCTAGGATATGGTATCATGTATAAACTTGCAACTCTAAAATATATTAAAGTTCTTTACCCGAGCGTGATCTTGTGCTGGAAGTGGCCGATATTGCTCTGTGGGAGCAAGGGAATAGAGTTCCGGTAGGGCGTAGTGCCTTGCGGCTCTTGGTATATTTGAGTCTCTGAGCACCTGATGGAGGATTATATTCTAGACTAGAGGAATAGTACTTGCGTCGTTCCAGGATGGGAAGCCTAGCACGAGCAAGACAAAGGCATATGTAAGGTAGACCTTGGTCGGCTATCACGCACCTGCCAGGATCGGGAACCTTGTGGGCCTATATCGAGCCATTCGGTAATGCATTGGAGTGTACGTGCGGTCAGGCTATGCCTGGTATTTATGTCTAATTAAACTTTTAACCGTTGGGCACTCGAAACCGTGCCCGGCATGCATGGTGATTGCAGATTAAGGCACACCGCAAGTCCGCAATTGATTCTTGTTGCCATATAGGAGATGCACTCCGTGTTTTGGGACACCGTTTTTTATAGGAAAGAAAAGAGTGCCAAGAATTCGAATCGGGGAGGACGCAAATTGCATGAGGGCACACGGTGAATGCCGGAAAGATGCGGATCGCAGGCACGCGGTGAAGACGGGGGTGCACGAAAATAAAAAACAAAAAACAATTATTAATTGCCGAATGCATAATATGGTTTTACCGAATGGTGTACGGAAAAATTTTTGCGGCATACCCTATGATAGAATCCTAAATAATCCACCACTGCGTGCGGTGTATAGCCTATAAGCCCCTAGCTTAGGAGGTTCATCGTACTGTCATAGTGCTATTTTGGGGGTTTAGGCAACCCCGGCCCTATGTTTATGTTTTTTTTTCTATGTTTGATATACGCAGCCAAGGTCCTCGCAGCCTCCTGCTCAATCTTCGGGATGGCGACGAGGGGATCTTCCTTTTATCTCGAACCATTTGCTCAACCGAGGAGAAACTCCTTGCATTGGGTTTATTTGTTCAGTCTAAGGACACGTGAGGAGCACTATCATGACATCTTGGTGAGGTAACGCCCTTGGTGAGCTAAAATCAATTAAGCTTGAGCAGGGCCCGATCTGTCCCTCAAAGGATGTCCCTAAAAGTTGTTTTTCTAGAGATGGTTTTGTAATGGCAGCTGATCCAACAGCCTCTATAGTAGCTCACTATAGCTGCCCCTATAAATCTGGTCGTAATAGTGAAAATACCATTTTGACGATAGTGCAACACGCCAACACATGTGCAAGTTTGAGTTATCGTGATGTTGAATTTTCTGTTACTACGGCTACGCTATACGCACAGACAGGGGCCAAATATGAAAGTACATGCTCCCTCCAGGTCTGTAAAGAAATCTTTTCACATCAAGGTTCTATAAAAAAATAACCACTACCTTTTGATATAAAATATAATAAATATATATATTTTTTATAAAACTTACTTTTAATAAAAATCCACTTACATCACTTTTATATTTTTAAATTTTACTCAAATGATTTTATTTGTAGTAAAAGTGAAAAATATTGTAGTCAAAGTGAAAAACTTACTTTTAATAAAAATCCACTTACATCACTTTTATATTTTAAAATTTAACTCAAATGAATTTATTTGTAGTCAAAGTGAAAAATATTTTACTTAAAATGACTTGTTTTAGGGATCGGAGTAAGTATGTGTCTGTGGTGGTTTAGGATACGTTGCTAATTCGGATAATAATAAGAGTATATATATGGATATATACAGGGAGTAGCCTCCAGCCGATCAATCGAGTATCGTGACGACTCGAGGAAAGCTACATCGCCGCCGTACGCGTCTTCGTTCCGGATCATATCACCGATGACGACGCGTGGCGTGGTCGCCTGCAGCGAGGAGGCCCCGAAGGAGGTGCTGGGCGCGCCGTTATTGCTGAACGCCGGCGAGGGGCGGCCCGCGGGCTGTCCCACGGAGACGGCCGGCGGCCTCTCGATGGACAGGGACCCCGTGAAGATGGCGGCGGAGAGGGCCGCCAAGTTCATCATCCGGGTGCGTCTCGTCGTTAATTGTGATTATTATGCCTGCCTGTCTTTTTTCAATGCCTATATAAGTTGTAGTATCTAATAAACTTATTTAAAACTTATTCACACCACACGCTGTGCGTACACTACACATATTTGGATTTTCGTCAATTAATACAAAGAGAGGAGGGCTAATTCTTTAGTTAATACTTAATACTGCATTTCCTCAGAAAAAAACTTAATAATACTGCAAGTCTTTAATTACTAATTGTTAATCAAATATGTAGCCAATTATAGAATTATAGTTAATTAGGGCTAGCATCTTCATAAGATTTGTAAAACAACTTTCTATTATTTTGTTCTTTTATCAAAAATGGAAAAAATATATACTCTCCAACTCTAAGTTTTCGCAGGCGAGAGGAACGGCTCCCCATCTGGCATTTTTCATGAATGATCAGAGTAAATTGAACACATGAGTAAACTAAATAAATAAAAGGTTTCAAGTGGGCAAAGGGTAAGAGATAAAGATATAGTTTGGGGCTCCCAATTAATGTAATGCAATGTAAAAATGGTTTTGATTGTTCTGTTGTAGTATTCTGTTAACTCAGTAAGTTTTTATTATTGACTGTGCAAGTTAATTATAAAACAACATATGGAGTTGCTCTAATAACTACCTGTGGCTGATGAAAACAGGCTCTTATATTGTAGTCTCGTACGTATGTGTGCTAACTACAAGTTTTCTTGTTTGCAGGGATCGCTGATCTTACTGTGGCTGTATTTGTTTAAATCCATGAGAGAATACGCCATCAGCTACACTGGGGGAGATATAGGGTTTAGTACCTTTGCTGCGATTGTTGTTGCCGTACCTATAGCAGAAATGTTCTGCGTCTTGGGCCAGACCTTGGTACCGCCATTGTCGTGGCCTCCCATTATTGGATCATCGATGCCATGTGCCGCTTGCGGCTATGCTTGCGCCAACAGTGAGGTCCCAGCGAACGAGGTGGACCTGGAGAAGGGACCCAGCGGCCACACAACGACGGTGACAGTGCCGCCGGAGGACGCCATGAGAAGGGCTGCCATCGAGGCTGCTCTGGACGTGGATGCCGCGAGGATCGCTAGATGCATCATCCGGGTACGTACGTGGATATCGATTGATCGTAGTTGAGATGATGATGAATAATAAATAAATTGACAAAATGAAGAGAAGCTTTAAGTTCCTATAAGTGTGGTCATTTATAATCTTTCTTCTGGTTTGTTAGCACGCCATTCAACTCTTATTCTGTTGGTATATATATGTTATACTTTATTCTATATATACCATGCAAAATATGCTTACTGTGAATTAAGATATTTTCCTGGTGTGCAGGGACTGTTGGTTTTGCTTTGGGTGTATTTGGTCGACTTGATGAGAAGATTTATTGCCACCCACGATTTGGCAGAAGTACTGCTGTTCACAATGATTCCTTTGCTCATCCTCGCTGCAGGCATCTCTTTCTTCTTATGCTTTCTGATGGAGAGCTGTGGTGGATTTATCCTTCCAACAAAATTGTCATATTTCAACTATGCTGGAACTAGATTATTAAGTAGCTAGGATCGTCAGTTTCTAATATGCACAATGCTTTTCAATTGCTAATCTTCGAGGAATATTATAAAAGACTTTCTGATTGCTTTTTGTTGGGCTCTAGAAATCTGACAACTAATTAGTAGTGACCATATTGAGTTGTACTTCATCCATCTAAATTATAAGTTGTTTTGGTTTTCTAGATATATAATTTTAGTATATGTATGCAGGTGTATTATCTCTATTCTTCTTTCTTTTTTTTTCTTTCTATATATATCTTTCTAAAAAAAGAAAATTTCATGCTGCCATAGATTTCTGTCCGCCACCTCTGTCCACTTCGTATCTGATTTTGTCCACTTCGTATCTGATTCATATTCGTATAGTATACCACTTCGTTCAGGATTACCTATTCTACTATCCAGCCAACACAAAACTGCAGTCCGTATAGAACTAGGAATATATGATTGTGTCAAAATAGGACTGTAGGCAGCAATCATGCAACTCTATAAGTGTAAGTAAGCCCTTCTTTTCTGTCCGCCTGATCCAATTTCTGTCCGCCCCATAAGCTATCGGCACAGAGTTGGAGACGGACACAAGAAAAAGAGTTTTTCAAATCCAAAATGGAAAAAAAAAATCAAAGCAACGTTGGTGCCTCTGGTATACATTTTCAAAGATATGTGCATCCAACATTCATTGTCTTATGAGACAGAACAGGATTCATGTGGAGAGGAGCCAAATTCATGAACATATCAGGAGTTTTATGGTTCAAGACCAAGCAAGAAAGGCAAGAAATTAAATACCAAATACAACCTGATGTGAGACACCAAGCACCAAAATCAGCGCCACGGTTGCTCGCGTAAGTGCGTTCATGCACGCAGGCAAGGTTGCTCGCCCTCTTGCGTGCTCGTGTCGGCCGCCGAGCCGCCGTCGATTCGGGCTCCTCTGCTACTGATTGGAGCACCGCCACCGCCGATTCGACCCCACCGCCGTCGATTCGACCTTTGCCACCGCTGATTGGAGCTCCTCCACCGTGGGATTTGACCTCCGCCGCCGCTGATTTGAGGTCACCACCGCCGGATTGACCTCCGCTATTGTCGACTCGAGCTCCGCAGCCACTAAATCGATGCTCCGATGCTGCGAGCGGAGGTGGTGTGCCATGGAAGCAGAGGGCGGACGGGAATGCGGCCGGTGGAGCAGATGGGGATGGGGGGTGCGTTGTGGGGACTGGAGGGTGGAAGCTGCTGTGCGGTCTGGCAATTGATGGAACTGACTTCGTTCCTATTCTTTTTCTTTTCCGCATGGGCCTATAGCGGTGGAACCGGGGGATTCGACGGCTCGGCTAACTGGGCCAAAGAACCAACCCATTCGCACAGCATACCTTTTCTTTCTTTTCTGTTTTCTTTTTTAAACCAGTTGAGAATTCTAAAATTAGTAGGTACCAAACCAGTTTTGTTACCACTCGTGTTGACTAGGGATACACCTTTATCGTGTGTCCTATAATTATAAATACATGCAACAACCACAAACAATATATATCACAACAAACTTCATGACCAAATAAGATTATTGACCCTTGAAGCTTAAATCAATGGTACTGATATATTTGCTCATCACCTGTTGCAACGCACGTGTATTTTTACTAGTACATCTAGGTAAATAACAAAAGATATGTGTATAGAAAAGCCAAAATTACTTATAGTCTAAATTTTAGTAGATGATGAGTAATGCATAAAACTAAGAATTACACGTAATCAGATAGATTAGGTAGCTAAGAATCCTTATTAGAAGTTTGTAATATGCACAATGTTTTTTGTTTGCAATTTTTTGAGGATATAAAAAGAGATTGACGACTTTCTGCTTGCTTGTTGTTGGGTTCTAGATCTGTGATGAACAATTCATAATGAATATATTGGGTCGTATTTCTTCCTTTTCCAAAATTGTAAGTTGATCGTCTTTTGTACATACATAAATTTTACTATGTATATAGGCAAAAGATGCATCAGGAGGCAATAGAAAAAAAATTATGTAGCTAGAAAAGCTTTGAATAAATGAGTAATACAACTTAAGATAATTATGCGATATGTCAATATATATAGTAGAAAATCTACATATCTTCAAAGGGAAAACAATTAACTTACAGTTTTGGAAAAGGAGGGAGTACATTGCATTGCTAGTCTCACTACTACACAAATGAACTTCCGCAGCGATGAGTTTTGGCCCTTTGTGACAGATTTTTTTTTTTTGCCTGTCACGGTAAATCCATGATTTACTGCAACGGATTTTTTTTTTTTTGCCCGCCATGGTAAATCCCATGATTTACTGCAGTGGGCATTTTGTATTTACAGATCTGTTCACTATTAATTATATAGTCATCTGCAGAACTCTAGAATCCAACAAAAAGCAAGCAAGAAAATCACCGATCTCTTTTTACATCCCTCATAAAATAGCAAACGAAAAGCATATGCACTGTCCATGCTTATTAATTACGAACTGACGACCCTAGCTACCTAATCTTATTCCAGCATTGCTCCATTCTGTAAGGATTCAATTACAAGAATGAGTTGACCACAGCACTCCATCAGAAGGCACAAGAACACAGTGACGCCTGCAGCGAGAATAAGCAAAGGAGGCATAGTGAAAAGCAGTACTCCTACACCTTGGGTGGCAATATATCTTCTCATCAGATCGACGAAATACACCCAAAGCAAAACCAACAGTCCCTGCATACAAGGAAAATCTGTTAATTCACAGTAAGAATATTTTGCCTTATACTTATATACAAGCCAAAGAATAACATATATGTACCAAACAAAGTTTAAACATTCTAGGGGTATATATAATGTTATTATATGCTCGATGCGGCCGCTTACGTACCCGGACGATGCATGTAAGGATCCTCGGGGTAGCCACGTCCAGCGCCTGCCTCGATGGCAGCCATGTCCTGCGCAGTCTCCATGGCAGCCCTTGTCATGGCGTCCACCGGCTTCCGCGGCGTGGCCACCGTGGTGTAGCCGCTGGTGCGTCCCTTCTCCAAATCCAAGAATACCGCATCCACCTCCTCCGTTGGGACCTCACTGTCGTCGGTAGTATTACATGGCATCGATGACGATGACCCAATGGGACTGGGAGGCGACGATGACGGTGGCGGTACCAAGGCCTGCCCCACGATGCAAAAGATTTCTGCTATAGGTACGGCAACAGCAATTGCAGCAAACGTACTAAACCGTGTATCTCCGCCAGTGTAGCTGATGGCGTATTCTCTCATGGAGTTAAACAGATACAACCATAATAAGATCAACAGTCCCTGCAAACAAGAAAACATTTAATTAGTTAGCACGTACTAATTACGAGACCATGATAAATTATGTAAAAGTAAGACAGGGAAAAAGAGTAGGTTATTTATCTATATTCGAAAGAGTTCCAAATTACAGTTTCTCCAGTGGTGTTTCTAAAGCGGCTCATGGCCATATTTTAATTGGCATGAGACCAGTGCAGCAAACCAATGCATGGAGTGTATCAGAACCAATGCGTGGAGTGCATCAGAACGAAACATGAGCCGACTCATATAATTAAAATAGTATTGATGCAGAAAGAATAGACAAGGAGAGAAGGGATGGAAAACAGTGATTCGCAGCTCACACGTGGTCTTCTCTCTCCTGAAAAATCAATTCACCACACTGGACTCATAAGATGTTTTGACTTTTCTAAATACGTTTTATTTTCTATACACATAGATAAACACATATGTCCAAATACACACAAGGTATCTAGAAAAATCAAAACATCTTACAATTTATAAAAATCAAAATAAGAGGCGTGTAACCACAACGTACGCACCCGGACGATGAACTTGGTGGCCCTCTCCACCACCAACTTGGCGAGGTCCTTGTCCACTGAGACGCCGGGCGTCTCCGTGAGGCAGCCAGCTGCTGGCCATCCATTGCCGTTGCCGGCGTCCAGCAATAACGGCGTGCCTAGATCGTGCCCCGGGACAGCTCCGCGGGCACTGCCCTCTCCAGGCGTCGTCATCGATAATATGGTCGAATCTGATGAGGGAACACGAAGACAGGTACGGCGCGGCAAGGGACCTTTCCTTTTAGTTTGTGTCCTATCCCTCAAGTCTTAGCGGTATTATACTCGATAGGGTCAAGTGGCTTATATATCTATATGTATTATATTATTATTATTTATGATGTGCCCGTCCGCGCGGAGAGATCCAATGCGGATCGGACAAATAAAATTGCCGTCTCACACTCGTTTGCCTGTTGTTCATGTCTCCCTCCAATTAAAATTGCATGAGTTCTAGCCAGATTTATTAATGTTTCAATTATCTCTAACTTCCTAGCTAGCATGAATATAAATCGGACTTGTTCTATTGAACAAGGGATACTTAAATTTATTGAGACTCCATGGCACAAATTAATACAACACGGATACATGTTCTATTAAACAAAGATATTTAAATATTGAAAAATTTAAAGAACACGGTCATACTAAGAATGGTGTCCTAATAAATAAAATTGAGATCCTTTGCAATATTTTTTAAAAAAAAGAGAAAAATTGTCACCGGGTGCTCTAGATCTCACATGATCTACTCTAGAAACTCTGGTACTTAAATCAGTACAATCAACGATATCAACATCATGGATATATATATATATATATATATATATATATATATATATATATATATATATATATATATATATATGG
>DXKC01005816.1:1230-17121 GCA_031170775.1 Cymbopogon citratus
AATTGGTATGTATGTTTGTTCTTTTGGGTTTTTTTCTTTTTTTTTTTATTTTTTTTTTTTGGTTTTTTTTTGTTTTTGTTTAAACCCCCCCCCCCCCCCCCCCCCCAAGCCGTATCAACATTTTCCTTGTGCCTTGTGATTGATGCTTTGCAAAACAGTTGAATCTGCCATAAAATATTGTCCGAGGAATTACATGCAAAAAATGACAGTAAAGTTGATTAAGGAAGAACATTGCCTCTAACTCTAAACAAGCATACAAAGTTGGTGTGGCCAGTACAGATGAACCAGCATTTGATCCCTGAAGTTTTTCTGTCTCAAGCCTTCCTCTTGGCTTGGTGTTATGTTGCTTTCTATTCATTTTTTCCTTCTGTGTCTCAATCATTTCAGCAGCCGCCGATGCTTGTCCCATTGCCTTCTATGTTCGAGGACAACAGTTTCGGCTGTAGTGGTGTGGCTGGGGTACACACTGTTGCTCATGGATCCAACTATACGCAAACATGTTATGAGAATTGCTTAATGACAGCCATATATTATTATTTTTGGAAGAAAGATTACAAATATTGATGGTCATCAGGTTTGTTACATTATAATTTATAAGGAGTTGTATTGATTGACTCAGATGTCCTAATGTTCTCAAGACACTGTTTACTAGCTTGCACCCACATCCTACTATGTCATGGGCAGTCAACGGGCTGCCGCCAGCCCAATAGGCCCAAGTTATCTTAGTTACTTATATATGTTAGAGCAATTAGTAATAGTACCATATTATCTAGTCACAAAAGGTGCTAGTCCTATGTAACCTTTATAATCAGCCCCATGAGGCACAATAGGAATCAAGCAATGAATTATGAAGAAACAATTCTAGTTCCCCTCAATCTCTCAAGCTCTTGGCAAAGCATAAGGCCTAGTTATCCCAAATACCCACCACGTTCATAACATTTGGTATCACGAGTCAGCCGATTCTTCCACAGCCGCTGCCACTCCTCTCCCTCCACCAGCCACCGTGCCGCCGTCGTCCGTTGCGTCCTGGGCCGCCGTCGTCGGTTGCTTCCAGCGCCGCCGCCATGGGTGACAACAACAACCACAAGACCTTTGTGGAGGCGCTCGCCGCCGCCGCCAAGAAGCTGCAGGCCACCGCGGAGGCAAACTCCAGGGCGATTGCCGCCCTGTACTCCGATCGCTCATCCTCAGGCTCCAAGCAAGCTGCGGGCACACCCCCCGTCGATCGACCCCCGAAATTCCAGCAGATGGATTTTCCCCGGTATGATGGCAAAACCGATCCATTGACCTTCCTTAACCGGTGTGAATCGTACTTCTGTCACCAGCGCGTCTGAATGGCCAGCCGCCATCTAGAGGAGAGCGCCAAGGTGTGGTATTACCAGCAAGATGAAGGTACGCCACAATGGCGCAGATTCTCGGAGCTGCTCAAACTGCATTTTGAGCCGCCCCTCAGTGCCATCCCTCTCGATGCGTTCATGGCTTCCAACAGCCCAGGTACCGTGGTTGACTCTCAGGTTCATCTTGACGCCATGCTTCCACAAGAGGGCATCCTGATAGCGCCAAGGGCCACTACAGCTCTTGCCATAGCGTCAGGGGCCTCTCCAGCGGAAGCCCTACCGACCGTGGACCGAAGCAACAAGTTGCTGCCTACCTCGGAACTACAAGCAGGTCCACTACAGCCCCCAAACAGGCCGGTGCTCCCTGTTTTCATCATCAACAGGACCAAGGCACAGGAAGGTCGAGGCTACTATCCCACGATGGATTGCATAGCTCCTCCCACTACCGATCCTGCCTTTCTGGGATTTAGTTTCAGGATCAAAGACAAGGCAGGAAAGGCCATCCGGTGGGCCGGTGTGTTGCTCCAATACGACATAGATGACGGTGCCATCAAGCTATCCAGCTTGAGGGCGAGCTGGGTCTCCAAGGGCGGGGGAGATGTCATGGGCAGCCAACGGGCTGCCGCCGGCCCAATAGGCCTAAGTTATCTTAGTTACTTAAATATGTTAGAGCAATTAGTAATAGTACCATATTATCTAGTCACAAAAGGTGCTAGTCCTATGTAACCTTTATAATCAGCCCCATGAGGCACAATAGGAATCAAGCAATGAATTATGAAGAAACAATTCTAGTCCCCCTCAATCTCTCAAGCTCTTGGCAAAGCATAAAGGCCTAGTTATCCCAAATACCCACCACGTTCATAACATACTACGGTATTCACGCTATTCTCTATTCTATCACACCTTTTACACTGTGCCTCACTAGGAAGTGTTGTTTGCGGTCCTGTGGCCAATATTTTTCTGAAACAACTATTAGATCGAAGTGTTTTTCTGAAACAACTATTAGATTGAAGTGTGATGCATATAATATATGATATATAAATAATACACATGAACTAAGTTCAGACCAATATAAGTGTCAAACTTACTTGAGATGTTCATGTTGTTGGATATATCTCTAAATGAAGTGCGCCCTCCACCTGGCATGGTCATATTAATTGAAATTTGTTAACTTTTACATAAGCAGCACAATGAAGGAAGAAAAGTTCAGAAAGTGTTAAGGGCACAGCAATACATGGGTCTCGCCAACATTAAAGATTTCAAATCCAAAACGTGTAAGGGCATGAAATTTGTCAATTCAAAAAATGTCATAATATAACAGTCCCCTAATTTGTGAACAAATCTGTACACTACTTCAAATTTCTCAGTGAATAAAATGAGGCAACCAAATGATTTTGAGATCATGGTATAAACTGGTCTGCAATATGTTCCAAAATCCAGCAGAGATGACAATTGTAATTATAATGGAGTGACATGATATTCTGATGAAAAGGTGCGGTAGAAATTTTGACAAATGTTGTAAAATCCTATCAGTTTCACTTGGTAATTTCAGGTCTATTGACATACCTAAAAACATAGCTACTGATATTGTGGTTGTATGGTTGATTACAGATAGCTATTGATATAAGAAACTCACTCTAGCATGCAGAATCGGAGTGATCTTAATTTCACCCCTTACAGATAGCTGATGACATTTAATAAAAAAAAAACTTTCAGATTAATAATAGGCTACTCATAAATTAAATGATGATGAAAATACAAACAAACATTGATCTGAGCAAAGAATTCTTCAGTTAAGCAACCACTTAATTTCCTCATCTTTATGCTCACATGTATTCCTTGATGCATTAATTTGGGGAAGGAATTTAAAGTTAAACCGGACATCTTCATTCATGTGTTCAGGGATACTCTACTACCAAACAATCAGAATGACAATCAAAGTTGGCCAAGCACACACGTCAATGTTCAGTGCAGGGAGGAATGTATGAGTGCCTACCAAGAGCTACAAGGGGCAGTAAGCCAGGAAGCGATGATTTTTAGATGAATGATATAAATCCAGCCTCTAAGGAAGCATGATGAGGGAAATCAGAAATAAACCAACTCAATCAATGTCCTTTCCTTCTAGAGTTATGGATCTCAGTACTCACCAATGAACTGAAAGCTAGTTAATGTGGCAGATCACCTGGATAATCTCTTTTTGAACCAGTAGCACAGTAGAAGGTCTAGTGGGTAGTGGCTTACATTTTTGGTCCTTAGCCTACATCGCACATCCATGATTTCGAAGTCCACTGCAGTTAATTCAGAATTCCTTTGCATGAAATATCTAGTCATAATCACCAATAATCACCGCATGAACAAGAACCATCTCTAAAATGGTGAAACCGGTTGGAATCCCGCAATATGATCAGTCTTCCCTCAATCGCAGAGATATGCTTGAAAGCAGTGTGACAGTCTCTGCATACTCTCAAGTTCTTTATCACCCGGATGGGCCTCCCAGGAGGAATTTTTAAAATGCCATAAGCAACAGCAAGCTTCTCGCTATGATACTTTAGCATGTGCTCCTTCTCTTCCTCCTCCACATCATGCAAAACCATATCTGTAGCTGATACATATCCAGCCTTTTTCATCCTGATGTCAAGGTCTTCCAGGAAAGCATATATGTCTTCTCTTTCAGGATGCACAGAATCACCCACTGAGAAAGTGTGGACTTTGTTCTGCACCTCAATCCAACTGAATCCTGGAACCTTCTTCACACCACGTTCATGCATCATAAGTCTCATCTTGTCCACATCAAGCCATTTGCCAGATGATGCATATATATTAGAAAGCAAGACATACATGCCTGCATTTTCAGGCTCCAACTCAAATATTTTCTCAGCTGCATTCCTGCCTAGTTCAGAGTTGCGGTGGATCCTACTGGCACCAAGTAATGCACCCCACATGGTAGAGTCAGGCTCAAAAGGCATGTCCTTCATAAGATTAACTGCTTCATCCAATCGCCCAGCCCGGCCAAGAAGATCTATCATACAAGTGTAGTGTTCAGGTTTTGCCGTCACACCAAAATCCCGGTGCATCGAATAGAAGTATGAAATCCCTTTCTCAACCAAGCCAGAATGACTACATGCTGAAAGTACTCCAACCTGAAAGTTAAATTTACCAAAACATTAGAAGATCGCAAGGGAACCTATTGTTAGCTTCTCCAGTGAATGTTGTCTAAAAAAAGGAAAGTCAGTAGCCGGCTACAAATACAACACATGATTGATTGCCAAGAGGGATCTATAGATAAACATGAAAGTTTCATCAAGTAGATACTGATCCATCAAGCAAAACCAACTATATATTGTAACCTGTATATCCTACAAACTTAAAAATACAATGGTCCATTTCCAGGAAGAATTTGCTTACCAAAGTAATATCATCTGGCTTGGTAGATGTCTTCCTCATCGTATCAAAAACCTCAAGTGCTTCCTTGCCAAAACCATGCCGTGCATAGCCTGCAATCATAGTATTCCACGAAACAATATCCCTCTCCTCCATCTCTTCAAATGCACTGCGAGCTTCCTCCATGTTCCCACATTTGAAATACATAGCTAGGAGTGCATTTCCAACAAAGCAGCCCACGCCATAACCAGCCTTAATCAACCTACTATGCAGCTGCATTCCACACTCAAGTGCAGCAATGTCAGCACATGTGCTCAAAACACAAGCAAATGCTGACCTGTTCACCCACTCACCACAACGTCCCATCTCTTTGAACAACTGCAGTGTTTCCTCACTGAAACCACCTTGTGAATACGCAGCCAGCATTGCAGCCCATGAGACTGCATCCTTGTGTGGCATCATGCCAAAAATTGCCCTCGCCTCGTCCAGCATCCCAGCCTGAGCGTACCCTGTCAACATTGTGTTCCATGAAGCCACATTCCTGCAGGGCATGGCATCAAACAACTCCTTTGCCTCCTCCATCATCCTCCGCTGGACATATGCTGCCATCATTGCATTCCACGACACAGCATTCTTCTCTGGCATGGCATCAAAAACCCTCTTGGCCTCTTCGAGCATCCCATTTTGTGCGTATCCAGAGACAACAGCTGTCCAGGTGAACACATCTCTAATTGGAGCCACATCAAACAATCTTCTTGCCTCAGCCATATCTCCTCTCCTCGCATAAGCGGACACCATAGTATTCCAGGAAACGACTTCTCTCTGTGGCATTCTATTAAACATTTTCTGAGCTTCTTCTATCTGACTGCACTGCACATACCCAGCCATCAAAGCATTCCAGGAAATGGCATCCCACTCTGTCCTTGAATCAAACAGCTCCCTTGCCTCCTGGATCCGTCCGTTCCGGATATATGCAGCAAGCATGCCATTCCACGAGACAGCATCCTTCTCTGGGGCGAGGTCAAAGTAGTGCCGTGCGAGCGAGACCAGACCGTGGTTGGCGTGAGACGAGATCATGACGTTGTAGGATACGGAATCCTTGACAGGCATTTCGTCGAACAGGGCGCGCGCGTCGGCGAGTGACGATGACACCCCCAGCGCGTGCAGGAGCGTGTTGTAGGAGAAGGAATCGGGCCGCGGGATGGAGCGGAAGAAGGAGAGCGCCAGCGGGAGGCGTCCGTTGGCGGCGTACCCGGCGAGCATGGCGTTGTAGGTGGAGGTGGAGCGGCGGGGCATCGCGGCGAAGAGGCGTTCGGCGTCTGTAACGCGGCCCGCACGCATGTGCGCCGTGATGGCCTTGTTGCGCCGGATCACCTCCGCATCGGGCTTGCCAGTAGTGCAGGCGTCGGCAGGGGCGAGCGGCCGCCTGTGGCTTCGCTGCCGTGCGGCGGCGCGGAGATGGCGGGAAGGAAGCATGGGTGATGGGTGGTTTTTGGAACTGCCGCCTGTGGTTTTGAAGACAATCCTAGACCATCGGCACTCACGAAACTCTATATTCGACCTCTAAAAAGGTCTGGTCATCAAGATTTCCACTTTACAGTTCGTTTTTCCGCACCTATACAATCTCTATATCTCACCTCTATATCATCTATCACAAATATCCCTACTTGTCATTGCCTATAAATTTTATCCAAATATATCCATGTGAGATCTAGTTTTAAAGGATTTATTAAAACGAATTTAATGGTGCAATCAGAATTTAATTTGGTTTTTTGTTTGTGAGTTATAATATTTTTTTTGTTAGTAGCTACAGCGGGGCCCGCGTTTGTCCTCTCTCTGTCACACTCTCTCTGTCACACGAGCACGCGAGCGCGCATTTTACAGACCGAACTGGACAACGCCAAAGTTACCGATCGAGCGAGCGTGCAGGTCCGTATCCACTCTCCCGGTGTGGAGTTTTTTGACCTGTATATCTCTTTACCGGCTGCTTTACCGTTCCCAGTGCACATAGTCTTAGGCCATGTTTAGTTCTCAAATTTTAGAGGTGCAAAATTACTGTTGGCATACTGTAGCATTTTGTTTGTATTTGGTAAAAATTATCTAAACATTGACTAATTAGGCTCAAAACGTTCGTCTTGCAAAGTGCAACCAAACTGTGCAATTAGTTTTTAATTTCATCTATATTTAGTTCTCCATGCATGTACCGGCATTTTGATATGATGGAGAATCTTCTTTTTGCATAGTAAATTTGGTGACAAATATTGAAAACTAAACAAGGCCTTAGCATCCAAAAGGTGTTTGGATGACAAACAATGTTGATTACAAATTTAGTCAAACCGACTAAAAGTAGTAGTCAAATATAAAGTGTAGAAATATTCTAAAATATAATCTAAGACTATTTTTTATCTGACTAGCCGCCAAAAACACGTGGACTAAAAAGGATCGTTAAGATATCCATACAAAGGAGAGAACACACGTAACACTCAATTGATACAACAATACAACGCATGAAAGCTAACGCCAACGGGACGTAAAGGTTATTACTCGATCAATCGAGGTCCCTAACCAGTATAAATCGTTCGTCTCATTACGTTAACCAACAAGTTCCACGATTCGTCGAAACCTGAACAAGTCCCGGGTACCTTTGTGGCAGGCTATTGGTGCTAAAATATTGATAGACTTAGGCTTTGGCGAGAGCATGGTGGAGGAGCACATTGAGGCAGAGTGGCACATGGACCACGACCTCAGCCGCTTCGAACTAGCTCTCGGCAGTGGTTGCCCCTAGGCAAGGAGATGACGAGGATGAGAAGGTGCGCCACGGGATTGGAGAACTTGACCTCTACAACTAGATTCTAGCGGGGGCGGAGCTAGTGGAGGTGGTCTACTGTGCATTTTGTGTGCATACAATTTTAGTGTGGTATGCATTATATATGCTGAAATTTTGATTATAGTCATCGTTTGTGTCACCTTTTATGTGGATATGGCCACACACACCGTCTACCTAGATCCAACCCCCTAGATTCTTGCCATCAAGGAGCTCTGTTAGATCCACCATCGATGGAGTGCCATTTTACAAAATGGGCATTGTTGTATCCTAGCATCAATAAAGGAGGTGAACGCGGTTGACACACCATGGAGAATTGAAGCATATACTAGGCAAAGGAAAGAGAGAGGGAACATGAGAGAAGAGGTGCCCCAACCAGGGTGACAGGAGGGCCAGTGTGCCGCCGAGTTAACTCTGGCTATGTGGATTGTTAGCTCAGCAAAATTGTCTACTAATACCACTCTATAGGTTGTTTGTTGGTTTTACAAATCGTAGTGTGCATAGTACATGTTTTTTTAGAACATAGTACTCCCTGTCCAGAAAAACATGCAATTCTAACATAGTGTCATGTTTAGTATATCAAGCAACAGATAAAACTACATATATTTATAATATCAAATTAATACTTTTGGGTTAACTATAAATATATTTTTGTAATAAATTAATTTTTCATAACTATGCTTATTATTCACTGAAATTTGGTTAAATATGAACTACTTTATCTAGCACACAACTCGTAGTTTGTATGTTTTTATGGACGGAGGGAGTACTTGGTTTTAAAGATTAATCAACTACCCCAAAGGTTACAAGGTGTTTATATAGATTTTAGCAAAGCTTATTTATTTAGATTTTTTTTTGGTAATGTCATTTTGACCTTTTGCCTTTTGTTCAATTTTTAAGGAATGAATGCGCCAAGTGGGCCCTGCTACGAGACCGAAAATATCTCCGTGGCAAGCCCACGTGGCCCAAAAGGCCCAAGGTTCACTGGTATAGTGACATCCCCATTTTCCGACAGAGCCGTGGGTCGCGCCGACGAAGATGGGTGGCGCCGCCGTGGCCGTTCTTGCCGCCGCAGCCGCACGCCGGAAATCTGGCTCGTTCGTATCCTTATTCTTCAGGGCGGCGCGCGGGCTCCACGATGCTGCAGAGACTGCAGCGGCGGAGGAGGACAAGGCAGGGACGCAGAGTCGGCGGCGGCGGCGGCGGCGGCGGAGCAGCAGCAGCCTCCTTCTTGGACCGGACTTCCTCGACACCTGGGACCCTTCATCGCGTGACACGACGCCGCAGGCTCCTCCGCGTTGTGCCCAAGGTGAGCGGGGCTTACTGCTTTGGTAAATCGCTGGTTGAAGGCGAGCTCTTTGTATTGCTTTGCTAAGATTGGGTTGGGGCCTGGGGGAGGCTGTCCAGAGTGTATTTTTTTTAAAAAAAAATTGCAAGTAAATTGATAAGGTGGTGGGAGCTTAGCGCTCATGATTCGTGAACCTAGCGTTGTGGCATGGAATCAGTTCGTGTTACTTGCAAAGATCAATGCTCACATCTACCCTTCAAACCTATCCTGTTGCAAAACTAGAAAACCAGGCGTGGCAAACAGAGAAGTATCCTTGTGTCTGTTGCTTGTTGCTGGCACTCCAGTGTATATCATTGTTGGCACTTCTCTTCTTTGCATTTGGATCCAGGCCTATATCAGGCTTCTGGCAGAAGTGTTGTTTATATCTAAGACTCAGCGGTTTTGGAATAGGTAAAAGCCATCTCGAGAGTCTATTGGTTTAGCCTTAACACCTGAGCCCTCCAGATTAGGAAACACAAGATGTCGGAATCAAAATCATCCAAATAAGAAAAAGATAATTCTGGTCCTAGGCGCTTTGGCCTAAACAGTCAGTATCTAAATCTATCTTTTACTTGGCTGATCACTTGTGCTTGTCTAAGCAAAAGTTAGCCTAGATAAGTAGCTTTCTCTATTGAGCAGCTGATCGGCAGCTCCTAGCTGTAACGATATGGTAAAGTGCACTTTGCACAACAAAGTATTAGCCAAAAGTGCTCCTGCTGCTCTGATGTACTCCACCTGTACAAACATTGATCAAAGAATACTTTATGGTACTGTAAGAACCAGGGCTATAAGTGGTAACAAACAGATCAGACTGACGGGCTCTCAGATCTGTTGTTACTTCAGAGATGACAGAATTGCATTAAGCAATAACCACGGAAGCAAAACAAAATTACTAACGTATTTAGAAATATTACTCTCCCATAGCTGCCTATAATAGCCGGAGATTTCAAAGTAGTGTAACTCTCCTTGATGAACTAGGAACACAGACCTGAAAGATTGTCGATGGACTCTGAAAGCTGCTTCATAAACTGTACCTTTCCTCATCAGCACACATAAGGAGAATAGAGAAGATTCTGGAAAACATGAGGGAACAACTAAGAGAATGTTTATTACCACCTTGGGTGCAGTGAAGGCCACTGTAAATAGTAGATTAGCATACCATTGGCTTAAATAAAAAGAACATAGTTGATACTAACCAATCAGTAAATCGATCATGGCTCTTGTATCTAACCAAGACAATCTGAAGATTGCACAAAACAAAACAGTCCAGTAACTAATTAGCCTGCATTAAAGGGACAATAATTAAGAGTGGTATTCTTCTGCAAACTAAAACTAACCATTTGTCTGAAAAAGGCTATTTGAGTCCAGTAGGCAAGCTTTGAATTATGTGGCAAGCAGAGGGTGGCACAGGTACTGGTAACACAGCAGCGAGGAAGGTGTGGGTGGCATGGCAGGTGGAAGCCCAGCAGGCGGTGTGGTGTATATGTGTGTGTGTGTGTGTCACACGGTTGCTACAAAGTTTCTTGAAAATAGCTCCTGACCTGCGGTGAATGGCCAGATGAAGATCTGATGGTCATGAAAAATAGGCAAAAAAATAGGCGCTATGTGGCCCAGGGGCCAGGTTTGAACCCATGTTTCATATGTTCACTTGATGCAAACTGAAAGTATATATGTTTGGCGTACTGCACTATTCTTACTCAGTAAATATATTTTTGGCTCAAGGCTGTATTCAAATTTCAAGTTAACACTTTTGATTTTTTTTGTTGATTCATTGATGACATCTATTTCATTTTTCAAAATCTTATGGCAAAATCTGATGCTGTAAACTCTCATTTCTGTATTTTGTAGCTGAGTATGATCGCACTGCAACCATTATTGATGGCAAGTCCATTGCGGAGGACATAAGGTTACAAATTGCTGAAGAAGTCTGTCAAATGAAACATTCAGTTGGACATGTGCCTGGTCTAGCTGTTGTTTTGGTTGGTGATAGAAGAGATTCTGAATCATATGTGCGATACAAAGTAAAAGGTTGTGAGGAAGTTGGAATTAAATCTTTGTTGGCGAAGTTGCCTGGAAACTGTTCAGAAGATGAAGTGATGGATTCAGTGTCAAGATTTAATCAGGATCCATCTGTTCATGGCATCCTAGTGCAGTTACCTCTACCAGAGGTAATGTGTTTTACTGTTTTAGTGTTTCCACCTTCAAAACACAATATTTGTGGTATTGTTCACACTGAATATATTAATATAATTTAAAAACTTTTCAAATGCACCCCATTAGAGACATTCTGTTCCATGGTTACAAACTACTCCCTCCATTCTAAACTGTGAGTTCTGGCTTTTCTAGGTACATTGGTTTTACTACACACCTAGATTACATTATGTCTAGATACATAGTGGTAGGATCCGGGATCCTACCTTGGTTGCATAAGTTGTAGGAGTAGGTGACTGGAGGCTGGGGCTTGAACCCCCTGGTGGTGAACAGGGAGAGCAAGCGAGAGGGAGAGGCACGTGGGAGATGGCCCTTGTGGTCAGGGAAGATAATTGTGTTGCTTAATTAACTCAATCACACTTTAGTTTAGAGGTATATATCCTCTCCTAACAAACTAACAAGATCCTATCTTAACGAAATAAAAGGGAAATATCCTAAGGGGGAAAATCCTGGGCCTTTGCGCCCCTAACTGCGCAGCGTGGCCTTAGCCACTGGCGCGGCCACGTCACTAATAGGTGACGCCGGTCATAGCACATAGTTATGTATATAGAAAACCCAGAATGACTTACAATTTGGATCAGGGGAGTACCTATTAGTTTCCATTTATTTATCTGTTTGATCAAGATTTAGTTTAATCTACAGATGCCTTTGCTGTATTCAGTACTCAACATTATAAATTATTGACCTTTGACTCCCGTGTCCTAATTTTGTGCAGTATATGGATGAGGAAAGGATTCTGAGCACCATTAGTCTGGAGAAGGATGTTGATGGTTTCCATCCCTTAAATGTTGGTAATCTTGCACTCAGAAGCCGAAATCCTTTGTTTGTGCCGTGTGCTGCAAAAGCTTGCATCGAGTTATTGCTCCAATCTGGGATTGAACTGATGGGCAAGCATGTTGCTGTCATTGGGAGAAGCAAAGTTGTTGGATTGCCCACTTCATTACTTTTACAGGTAAAGTTGTCAAAAATCTGAGTCACATCTATGATTTTTATGCATTTTTTGCAGTGTTTGTTATATGAAGACATTACTTTGTCATTGATTTTCTTTCAGCGGCATCATGCCACTGTCAGTGTTATCCATGCCTTCACAACAAATCCAGAGGCTATCACCCGTGAATCTGATATTGTGATATCAGCTGCTGGAGTGGCCAATCTTGTAAGGGGAAGCTGGTTAAAGAAAGGTGCAGTGGTGATTGATGTTGGGACAAATCCAATCGAGGTAAAAGCAAAAGTGTTTACTGTACTTTTTGTCAAGGCAGTTTTATGTTCTTTGTGCGTTTTCTTTAGAGTTGTTTGCCCATGGAATGAATCTAAATTAATGGTAATTATTCTTAATTATTTCCCAAATTAATGATAAATATTTGTTTGTCCATGGAATGAATCTAAATTAATGGTAATTATTCTTAATTATTTTCCTAAATTAATGATAAATATTACTTTTAAAAATGTCCCAAATCAGTTTATTGGTGCAGTTTTCTTAGAGAGAACTTTGTAATCTAAGCTTAAACAGGGTCAGTAATGTTCCTAACACTCGTCCCTTTGCGCTTAGCCATCAATGTCTGATGTCCCCTGTTTTGCAGGATCCAACCAGTGATTACGGTTATCGCCTAACTGGAGATGTCTGCTTCGAAGAAGCAGTGAATGTGGCCTCTGCTATAACTCCAGTTCCTGGCGGAGTTGGACCAGTAACAATTGCGATGCTTCTTGGCAACACACTTGATTCAGCAAAACGTGTTTATGGCCTTAGTGACTGAACCACCTGAACTGTAATTTTGTCATCCTTGTCCTTTGTAAATTAGCCCTCTTTTCTTTTCCTCCTCCCGTTGCTCTCTGTTTTAGCTGTATGAGGGCTGGGATGTACCATATTCTTGCTCAATAAATATTGTATGCTTTTTATAAGAGAAGTAGGCCTCACAGACAACATTGTTGATCTCATGCCTCAACTACATTAATGTTAAGAGTAGAATCTTAATGAATAACTAGTGAACTGAACAAACATATTTCAGTAGCAGAAGCAAAAAGATATGTCAAATATCAAAATCGGCACTCCCTTCCATTTCAACGATCCATGCAGTTCAAATTTTACATGTGCAATTCAGTACACATCAGACTGCAAGGAAAAAAAATGATTTGCATCATTTATTCTTTTTAACAGACAACATCACAGGTATAGTTATTGTGCTGACACGTGCCATAAATAATTACATTGTGGGCGTGCCATTTGCATCTCACTCTACTTGATGCAATTGCTGCAATATATGATCTTCAGACTAGTTCAATCTTCTGTTCTGCCACCCAAGATTGTTTTGGCTCCAGTTGTACCATTTCAATCTACATGAAAATAATTATGTATATCATCATCCAAAATCATGCAATTATCAAATGTGAGGATTCTAGGAAACATCAAATGCTAACTCAAGTTGTGCAATTGTTATAATACCTTGGCGTTTTCCACACAGACAAAATCTTTGTAGCAGGCCTCCATCTGCAAATGAGGATTCCACAAGACTGCATCTGACCAGCTGCATACGAAAAATAACAACCTTAATAATGTGGACTTCTCAATGTCACAAAAGAGCCCTTTATATTTCCAGATCTCCACCTACTTTGAATTTGTGATGGCAATTTTGTCACCCAATCCATTGTCCAGGATGAGCTCACTTGGTGCACCAAGATAGATGCAGTCGACAAATCCTGGAAAAGACACCTCTTCCCTAGATAGTATTGAGTGGGATAGAAACTTCAGCAGCATAACCACACTTACAAATACACTTTGATGCAGCAGCTCTGAACACCTTAAACAAAAGTGGTACTAAATGCAAAGAGTAAATTGCACTGTAGGTACCTAAACTATTTGGTGTGTAACATCTGGGTAGTCCAACTAAAAAATATAACTTATAGATACTGGAACTGTACTTACATAATATCTGGGTATTCCAACTAAAAAACGTAGCATCTAGGTACTGGAACTATACTTACGTAACTTCTGGGTACTGGAGCTTGAGCAGCACAGTGCCCACGCCGCTAGCAAGGCTTGGTTCCCTGTGGCGAGCGAATGTCGCAGCTATCAACGTGGGTGTTGTGCTGCTCAAAGCTCCAGTACCCAAAAGTTACATAAGTATAGTTCCAGATGTTACATTTTTTAGTTGGAGTACCCAGATGTTACATAAGTATAGTTCCAGTACCTAGAAGTTATATTTTTTAGTTGAACTACTCAGACGTTACACACCAAATAGTTTAGGTACCTATAGTGCAATTTACTCAAATGCAAATATTGCTTTCTACTTCCCTAAATAGTAAATACTGTGGCAAGATCGGCAAAAATCCAATGAGGCAACAAAAGAAACCAGAGTCTAATTTGTTTTTTCATGCATAAGAGACAGAGTTCATCATAACTATTAACCAAAGTCCAGACTGACCTCTCTTCTTTGCCCTCCAAAGGATTTTTCGGGTCAGGATCCTTATTGAGAGTCTTGCAACCTTTTAGACCTTTCACAGAAACGCCTGTTATGGAAGCCTGTAAACCAAATATGTGAGCACCAACTACATGGTATTTTGGTAAGGGAAGGTTCTAGGAAACTGCACTTACAGAGAAATAAGTGTGGAGTGCTGAGTTGAATGAGAAAGGCTTCACATCCGTATTTATTATTTCTAGAGTTGTTGACAGGAGTGCAGGGAAACCTGCAAATATTTTTAAATACACTCAAACCCATATGCTGCAACGCACAAGGCTACCACTTCTGTGGTCAATAATATGGATAAGGTTATGAATGCGTATGTACAGAAAGCATCGAAGTACATAGTACACTGTCAGAGTTTAACCTTGTACAGTGCATGGAAGCTGAAATCCCACATAGAACGACTATAAGAGTCATCTTTCAGTTCCAAAGTTACAGTTGGATCTCCTTCCGTGACTTCTGAATCTGTGATAGACCAATTCACATTCCGTGCAAACCCATGCTATCAAAGTAAAATTTGCCTTGGTAAGTACAAAGAGTACACCAAATATGTGTTTCATTATTGTGTAGAAGCTACATAGCTGCATCATTGGTTTAACCACATTGAGAGTGGTACTATGATTCATCAAACCTAGTAAAAGTGATGGAATTGTTCAAGATAAAATTTGAGAATAACTTGGAGTCCATTTCTCGATTTGCCAAGATATGTTCTATATTTAACTGTGGCATCAGCAGAACTTTATCATTAACTTTTTGGGACCAAATATCCACCAAGACTAATGCTTCGTGTCATATTTAACATGGGTTACAACAGAAAATTAGTTTCACAAACCTGCTGCATGGGACCTGGGCCAAACTGGGGGAAACAATGTGGAATTCCTCCACTGCTTTCAAAATAAGTATGTAGTTAGCATGCTATTGGATAAACACCTGATGTTCTATGGCATATGGTTTGAAACTAACCTGATGGGTTTCTGCCCATTATACACAGCATCTGGCCGAACAAAGAGCAGGTCCTTGCCATTAGGGACTTTGAAAGAAGTAACACATGCTCCATACAGATAAATCTCAGCCTCGCTTCATAAATAAAATGATAATGATTACACATTTAATTGGTAGCAAAATGAAAAATAAGCAAGAGTTAAAGATAGTCTCCATCAATTCCTTTTTATATGGCATATTAGGATTTGAAAAGATCAAACTAAATAGAATTAGTCAAATTATATGCAACGATATGGGAACAAAGTAACATCACTAGATTCAATTTGATATATCTTTAAACATGAACACTAGTTTTACAGAAATTTATATTGCAAAACAAGCAGGCATAGTATAAAAGGGGTTGGGGGGGGG
>DXKC01005819.1:0-10170 GCA_031170775.1 Cymbopogon citratus
CCTGATGGTATCGTTGGATCACTAGGATTCCCAACACTGGGTGCCTGCATCGAAGATGGCGGCCACGCCGATGCGCGGTGTTGGGAACCATAGCCAGCAGTCGTAGTTGTGGAAGGAGATTTCTTTGATGAGACCCACCTTGTACTTGATTGTCAACGATATGCTCACTCTTACATGTACGGTCCCGGCCTTGAGCTCATTCTCCAGCATCGCTGCCATGGTGGAGTCCACGGTAACTGTGCCTTGGAACACCGGATGCAACACCTGCATGCATGCACTGATTAATTGATCCATACTCCAATCCCCCACTATCGAACTTCTGCAACCTATACATCAAGATTATACAGTGAGTATGACGTACGGTTGCGTTTTTGGGTCGCTGGATGAAGGGTGCCGGGAGCGCTTCGTTGGCGGGACCGAGCCTGGAGTCCCCGTAGAAGGTGGTGGCGCCAATGTTGAGGTACCGGATCTTGAGGGAACGGTGCGAGTTGTGGAAGCTCATGTCCACAGCAAGGTCATACCTGAGAGTCGGCGAATCAGTTGCGTTGGCCGGCACAGTGACGTTGAGGCCATAGAGGATGGCAGAGTCGATGTGGGGGTGGAAGCGGAAGGGGCGGTAGAGGAGCCAGATGACAATGGCTGAAATGCTGAGTGTCGTCCAGAACTGCGTGCATTGCCACGCGGTTTGGAGGAGACACTTGCTACACTCCCATACCGGCTTCACATCATCCATGTCCGGCATTGCTTAGCTATCTACTAGTATCTGTCTTGCAGTGTGCTGGTGTGAGCTGCTATCTAACCTCTCTTTTGAACAAGCTTGTAGCTGGTTGTTTGGCAAGCTACTCTGGTCCGACGTCCTTTGGTGTAACACTAGCATGTCTAATGATAAAACCTGTTGGTGGTTGTTTGGATCTTTGCTCTTCATCTCTCACTCGCCCAATGTAATAGTTATTATATTCACTGTTAGTGGATGGCCCACTTGTCTTTCTCACTAAGTTTGTTGATTATTATGTCTAAGCTGGCTCCTGGCTGTAAACTGACATCCCGTTTCTAACGTCTCTCCATCCTCTCTTCCATCTCAGCATAGGACAAACTTACAGCCATGCCCTTCGCTGTACATGCTATTATATGACAGAGGGTTTGGTTAGCCGCTGTCTACAATCAAAGGCAACCTAGCCAGCAACAATAAGCTCTGGGCTTGTTCCCCTATTGCTTCCTTCTCCAGTTCGTCTAAGATGGGGTTCACCGTCTGCATCATCACCAGCATCATCAACTTCATCGCCTCCATGGTGGGCGTCTTCCTTCTCTGGGGTATCTACTTCCGACCCTATGCGGTCCGGCCTCACGTAGATGATGCTGCCCTCGCCGCATTCAACCTGTTACCTCTCCAAAACCCAGCCAGCAACGCCACCAATGCTACTGCTCTAGTATATGACCTCACCCTCAACGTGACCTTCTTCAATGACCACCGCATCTACGGCATCCGCTTCAACCACCTCACGGCGGGGCTCTACTACAACGGCATCAAGCTCGGCTCCTCCGACGACACGCTGCCATCGTTCAAGCTCCATACAAGGCGGCACCGGACGGTCTACCCAGCGCTTCATGGGCGTGCGAGGAACGTCAGCGCCGAGGTGGTGGAGGCGTTCAAGAGGGAGCGTGCAGAGGGCCAGTTCAACGTCGACGTCAGAGTGAAGACCACGCTCACCTACAGGTGGTGGCCTGTCAAGGAAACCTACTACTACGAGTATGACTGCTGGCTGCAGTTCATGCCGCCACCAGGCAACGGCACCCCGGCGGTCAGCGGAGGCATCAGGTGTGGCAAAGGCAAATGATGGATTTATTCAGTGCACTGCTAACTGCTTTGCTGGTGCATTGGCATGTTGCATCGAGGATATGCATGCTACTGCACTATCTCTGCAGCATGTAGCGATCATATATGTATCTTTATTTATTTAGCATAATCCACTAATCATATATGATTTGTACGTGTTGTCGTCAGCACCGGTGGATAGATCAGTTACATGTTTTCTGCAGTACTGGATTGTATCATGTTGTTTTGGCAGTTTTTTTGCTTGGGACATTAAGTACGTACAGAAAAAGTTATTAATTAATACATTCTACAGATTTCGTAAATGTGCTATTTGTGGGGAAGGGCTAGGTTTTGAAACTATTATTTGGACCCTAGATAAATTCCAATGAAAAAGTTTATAACTATAAAGTTTTATACTTTTTGAGATGTAACTTTGGTTTGGTGATTTATCCATCCATGGTTGTTCATTTCAATGCACACCTAATTTACTTGGTCAGATGATTTAAATGGAAAATTGTCAACTACATGTAGGGAATGTATGCTATGGAAACCAGTCTGCTGTGGAAACTATAGAAACTCTAATCAAGGCCACACAACACTAATCCGATGGCCAGAGGTAATAGTGGGTTGGGGGTTTAGGTGCTAAAATAACCATCGGATGAATGATGGCATTTAAGTGCTAAAATAACCCACCTGTACCTGTAGCCGTCGGATTAAAATCCTGTCGCATTTGATTAGAGTTTCTATAGTTTCCATAGCGTACACACCCCTACAAGTGTGCATACTTTTTGAGACCTACACTTTTGGGTTTGATAAAATTTAAATTTGAGAAATAACATGTAGTTTTTTTTGTTTGGATACATGATTTGAAATGAAATACTGTCAACTAAAATGTTTCATACCTTGTCGAAATCTAGACCTTTTATTTGGTTCCTTGTTACCTCCATCTCATATCCTTAACCACCACTATACACTCACTTGTGAGTCGGTGTATGGATTTTTTTTAGTACTAACTTATATAAATATTGTGAATCAAATTTTTCGATATCAACATGGCTAATAGTTATGAACCACACAGCTCCACAACTTTTCGGGATCTAAAATTTTGTATTTAGTCACGTCCCTATATCCAATAAAAATTTGGCAATGCATGGGTGGCCTAAAACCTGATGGATTTGTTAATGTAGAGAAACTAGTACTTCTCGAGTTTGTGGATATGGGTACGTTCGTGGTGTACCCATACCTGCAAACACCAAGGCTTAATAACAACATATATAAATATATGATTGGAACCCTAGACCACCACCTCTTTTCCCAATTGACTCTGGCTGCCACCGCCTCCGCACAACCGGATAACACAACTTCTGTCATGTCGCAAACAGTGCGTGCGAGTCACATACTCGGCTGCTGCATCGTGATAGACCTCCCCTAAATTGGTCCTAAGGCTGTCACAATAATATGGGTCATAAGTTCTACAATTACAATTATTTCAATGGCCTACAAGTGGCCACATTAAAGAATCACAAATTCAATTAGCTATGAGAGAGTGAAAAATCAAACAAATACAAAGGCTTTAAACCACTAATAATAATATATAAATAAAACTTACGTAGAGCAGCCATGGGCCGTTGCTTTCCCAGTCCCTACCAATCTGATCAAACTGCAACACTAGAATACGAGTGTGCCGTACGATCAATTTGTGAATTTTAGGACCTACCGTTCTTCACAGATGCTAATGGGGGTTGGTTTACATATGTGTGTTAGTAGAGGTGAGTATATGTGTGTGTTGTGTGCATCTACATTGCAACATGTATTTTTTTTTAAAAAAAAGCAAACTAAAACGCTCGCTGTTGCAGACAAAAGAACTAAAATGGTCGAATGATGGAAATGAAGTTCCTAAGTTCCTTGAAATGGACAATAGTAGATGCTCTAAATTTTAAAAAAAAAAGCAGTTGTTGATCTAGACATCTAGTCGCGTAGGCACTCTGGTCATTGTTTGGTGTTTACAAGGACGTCGTTGTACGAATGTGTTTTTTCTATTAGTATTTTTGGGAAATCTAACCCATGTACCATGTGGTCACTTTGTGACGCTTGGTCAGACAAAATATTGTTTCCAGTAAACGTCACTGCATATGGCCAATTGGATGGTGCTAATGTGGATAATGAAGGACAAGGTTTTGTTGAACAATACTTGGACTTGTTGCATCGAGATCCACCAGGCATACATAATTTAATTGTTTTTAATTGCGAATAAAGGAGATTGGAGTTCATAACTTGTGCCACAATGAAAATTGATCCACTTGAGATTTGGGCCTTGGACTAAGGGCTGGCCAACACTAATATACAATTCGGTTAGGGTTTTTGTAGGAACTAGTGGACAGGCACGTGCGGCACGCACGTGCCCATTCAAAAACAAAAACTTCTATCAAGAATAAATAACAATGATGTTTAAGGCTAGAACATTATTAATTAATTTTCATTAATAGCATGTTCGATATTGTATTAAACACTACTCACTCCGTTTCTAATCAAATTATAAGATGTTTTGCCTTTCCTACACAATTGCTTTAGCAAAATCTATAATTTGGAATGACGGGAGATATTACTCCAAAATATATAATGCATTGTAGCACCATCCCATTCCGTATGGCTTTCCACAATGAACTATGCCATTACAGTAGCCTTCATCAACCTTACATTTGATGAGAAGATGCAACCGCACATATCACTCACTTTGGCCTGATGGGCATTGCACTAACTGTAAATTAGGATAACAAGTAAGGGAATCATTCAAAAGGTAAATATGAACCATCGCTATCACGTGTCAGAATAGAAGAGGTGTTAAAAAAAATGGACCACTCGGTGCTTATTTAAAGGGTCAGGATAGAGAAACATGCCACTTTAAAAATTGCAATCAAGGGAAGATGAATGCACTTTCAGTTTCTGAAGTGAAAAATCACACCTTAGCTGAGTAGTAAATGAGTAATTATGTGCAACCTATAAACACTAATATGATCTGCATAGGAGAATGCGGATTTTGACTGGGCAGTAGGTATTGAGCCACAATCAGCAAAACTATTCCCCTCTAAATGTTACCTAATCAAATATTCAGTATGTAGCAGATTCTAATCTATAAAATTTATATTAGCTTGGGACTTGCTTCAATGTTCGGCTAAAATTTTAACTACATAGCTTTAGAGTATCAAACATTATGTGAGCATCAGGAGTACCTGGATCTAGAGAGACCAAATGTGAGAAATCCATGTGCATGAGGGACAGATTTGTTTACAACCATCATTATCCTTTGTAAAGAAATGATATATATCTAAAAAAACATACAGGAAAATAATAATCATTTTTTATGTAACTAACAACAGTAACATTATAACAAGGACCTTACCTTTAAGCCATTCAAATACAAATGTAGGCCCATTGTAGTAGATAGGATCATAGGATTAGTCCTGCAGCCATATCAAAATTTCCAAACTGTCACATCTCTGATCGTTGCTGCTTCCACATGTGAATGCAAGCATGTAAGAATTCGATCAGTTATTCAGATGACCTGCAACTATATTAGGTGAAGCAGCAGCGTGGCATATGCCACCTAGGAGCCATAACAGACACAAATGTGAATGAAACATGGAAAAGTGAGTAGTATACCTTTTTCAATCACTTTTGATATCTTTCCTTGGCTGTGGTCTTTTTCCTACTGCAAGGGAGCTATATGGAAACCGTAATTCTAGAGTGCAAAGCTGCCTGCAGCATTTGACTGAACTGGTAGCCGGCGTGCCCAGGGCTGTTTGCTTTGCTCTTTGCCTTTCTCCCACCATGTACCATGAACTCGACCACGAAAGTTGAACTCACCACAATTGTTCCTGATAACCACCTGCACAGAGTGTCTCCTGATTCAATTCGAGTATTTGACCAATGTCCCCCGAAGGAAATTGTGGGACAGACAGGTGACAGATAAAACAAGGGTACCTTCACGGACTGGCTGGTGGCGTCCTCGTCCATCGCGATGTCCGTCTGGTGGCATCGTCGTCATCCTCGATATGGATATGGATACGGAAGGGCAGCCTAGCCGCGACGCTGCTGCTACAACCGCCGCTGCCGCCCCACGCCTGCCGCCGTTGTGGTGGCTCCCTGCCCCTCCTCCGCCCGGCAGATGCGGCCTTCTCGTCCGGGCCTCCGTAGCCAGCGTCGAGGTCTTCGGCAAGTGGCGCGAACTCGAAGTGTTCCATGCGCGAGAATCGACGGCGAGGACGGGCGGGTCTGCGGCGGTTCCCCGTCTGTGCCCTCCACGAGAGAGTCGAGAAGTCGACGGCGAGGACGAGCGGGTCTGCAGCGGTTCCCCGTCTGTGCCCTCCATGAGAGAGAGTCAAGGGATCAGTTCGTGGATTTGGTTCCCGTCAATGCGGGCAAGGGATTTCGCGGTGAGGAGCGAGGCGACCGAACGGACGGCTGCACTTTTTGCGGAGGCATACGCACCGATTCGCGCGACGGCTGCGCCCCAGGTAGGCTTCACACGCAGCGAAACACCCTGTCAGGGGACTAAGGTCCCACCATGAATATCGTTGGATGCAAAATCTAGTGCAATCCGACGGACGAGATCTGTTGCGGGTGCCCTCCAATTCCTACGCTCTTTTATAGAGTAGATAGATATGATTGAATTTCGCTCCAACAGCCAGCATGAATTATTCAGTCGTCATCTGGTTAGTGGAAGCCAGCATCTCTGAAATCATCAGTCCACAAGCGTTGCCTTTTTCTAATAAAGAAAAAAAACACATTATTTAAGCTCCAAAGCAGCAGCCAGCTTCACTTTGGATCAAGCCGAGTAGTTAATGTGTGCACTGACGTACGTAGAGAGTGTAGAGTTCCTTTTTGTTAAACTATCTCGATATTTGTACTAGATGCACTACGGGAGCCGCACGCTTCGCCGAGTGTAATAGCACTCGGCAAAGAGGCAAAAACACTCGGCGAAGCCTTTGCCGAGTGCCGCACTCGGCAAAGAGCTATCGTTTTATTCAAACCCGGCAAACCAGCTCTTTGCCAAGTGTCAGGTATCGGGCACTCGGCAAAGGCTTTGCCGAGTGCCTCGCGTTTCGCCGAGAGGCTCCACAACCCACGGCAATTTTTTGCCGAGTGCCTCGCGTTTCGCCGAGAGGCTCCACAACCCACGGCAATTTTTTTCGCCGTTATCCCGGGACTAACGACGACGTCGTCTTTGCCAAGAGCCGCACTCGGCAAAGAAAATAATTTTTTTAAAAAAAACTTTGCTGAAGGCCGCACTCGGCAAAGAAAATATTTTTTTTTCAAAAAAAATTCTTTGCCTAGCGCCACTCTCGGCAAAGAAAATAATTTTTTTCCAAAAAATGCTTTGCCTAGCGCCACACTCGGCAAAGAAAATGATTTTTCTTTTTTTGGATTTCTTTGCCGAGTGTTTTGAGAAGAGCACTCGGCAAAGCTGTTTTCTTTGCCGAGTGCTGTGTCCATAGCTCTCGGCGAAGCTGTTTTTTTTTAAAAAAAATATTCTTTGCCGAGTGCTGTGACCATAGCACTCGGCGAAGCCTATAAAATTTTGTTTTTTTTTTGTTTTCCAGCAATTATATATCAGTCATATCATATATAAACAATTATACATATCAATCTAGCATCAACACCAACACAAATATATCATAATCATCCATCAACACAATTAAACAAGTATGACATGTCCAAATTACAAAGTCCAAATTGCATAGTTCACACGTTCATCATAATAAAGTCCACAATTACAAGCTCACGGCGACGGTGAGGGTTGTTGTGGCCCTGGGTGGGTTGGCCCAACGTGCGATCCTGGCGACCCTCCATATTGGTTCGACGCTGCCGCCGATTCGTGCTGCACAAAAGGGAATAGATTGCACGTTACAGCTGAACCACAATAATATAAGTTGAAAATTTCGGCAGAACCTCCCCTGTACCGGGAGGTTCCCAAAACCTGCAAAAAAAAGTCGGCACGATGGCCAACAACCACATAACCACCAACACTAGCACCACCACCATCACGACACCATGATCATCACATTTACACTAGGTTTTACTAAGTTTCTCTATGTTTGACACTAAGATTGAGCATGAAAACTAAAACATGCATACTCATACTCACCGGAGTGGATTCACGAGGTGGTGGAGGCGGTGGTCGAGGTGGAGGTGGAGCAGTCAGCTGTTGTGGTATCGTCCAACCTTGTTGCTGCATCAACTTGATCATTTCTGCCATCTGCCGCCGATCATGCTCCCTCTCGGCCCGCTCTGCTGCCCGCTCCGCCTCCCTCTCAGACTTCTCCTCTGCTCGCTCTGCCTCCCTCTGGGCCCGCTCCGCCTGCTGCTGGGCCCTTAGTTCCTGCAACTCAGCCTGCAACATTTGACCCCAATGTTTCAATAATGCAAAGCTAAGAAACATAAAAGATAAAGAACGACCGATGAAACTGGAATACCTACCTGGAGTGTCGACACCACTGTCGGTCGCTGGCATATGGGCAAGCTAGAGCTCGTGCTTGCTGCTCGCATCTGGTTGAGTGTAGGAGTAGAGGCCGTGTCGAGGCAACTGTCGCCAACCGCGAACCGCCCATGCTTCTTGCCTTGCCCAATCGCCATCACGGTCCTCGGATCAAGGCACTCTTCGGTACTCGGATCGTACTCAGGCCCTTTGAGTGTCCTTTGTGCCTCCATGTACGCTTTGGCGCGGTCGTAGGCCATGGGGTTGGTGTACGCCTCACGCGGGGCATCCGGGTTGAACTCGACGTTGGACGTAGCTTTGGCCATATGGGCAAGACAATATGCCTTGAATTGACCAACTGGCTGGTTATTGTGCGCCCTCCTCTGTGAAAAAGATAACATATGGTGAGAAATCATACGGAAGTACTAAGCGCAGCCAGATTAGACAAATGATGAGACTTACATATGCCTTTCCGAATTCGGTGAGGGTCCGGCTGCCCTGATGGTGCGGTACACCTGGCATCTGCAAACGCCTTTGGCTGGCCTCCTCATGCCTCTGTATCCATTCCGGGCTTGTCCAGGTGTTCACCATGTGTTCCCAGCACGGGCCCTTAGTGGCAAGCCAGCTTGGAGTTACCTACAGGCCATCAAGTATACGGCATATCACAAGATCAAATTAGATACACTTAATCTCAAAAGAAATGAATAGGAGATGTCTTCTATTTACCAGTAGGTATTGCTCCTTTGTCAGCCCTTTCATCTTTTTTGCCTCAGGTCTTGGGACACTTTTAAATTCGTACTTCGCCATATAGTCAATGTGTGCCTGGATGCGAGCATCGTAGATCAAGTCCTGCAGACGCTTTCTATAGGAAGCGTAAGCCACCTGCCACGCCCTTTGCTCCTGTCCCTCCTAGCACTTGTAGAAGTCCTGCATAAATACATGAGGTATGCACCATTTCATTTGATGAGTGTCCAATAAATGCGATGAATTGAGAAATATAGTGTGAGAAATACTTACCCACAACTCATAAATCACCCGCTCCGCTTTGTTTCTGAACCACCTGCCATTAAGATCTCAAGCATCTTCGACGAGGGCGTAGTGGTCGAACGTCCAGGCTGGCTCCGGCTCCTCTCCTCTCAACACCATGCCAGGGAAGTGCTCCTTGCACAGAAGCCCCAGGATCCCATTGACTTTGCGTGCCTCGACCCCATTGTCCACCAACACCCAGTTCCTGCACAAGTGGTTAACAAATAGTTATTGGTTCTTATCATGATTTTTCAACATACCAAATGAAGAACATATGAAGTTACTTACTTATCCCTATCGGGTGCAATCACTGGGCGCTCCCCAAATGGAGGTCGCTTCGGGAGCTTCGAGGGACCACACAAGTAGGGTTTCGACTTACTAGAGGAAGTGGACCCTCCTATCATCGCCTCCTCGGACGTGGGCGGAACCAGCACCTCGTCCTCGTCCCCGTCCTCGTCCTCGGGCGTGTGCTGAAATGAGTGCCGAAGGTCGAGGTCCTCGTCCTCGTCCTCGTCCTTGTCGCGCCTAGAGTCATCCTCGTCACGCCTAGAGTCATGCGAGGAGTTGTGCTCGTGCGCAGGCATCGACGAGTCCAGCCTGGGCCTCGTCCACGGCCTGCCCCTTGGCCTCGGAGGCCTCTCAGATGGCTCCGCCTCCTGAGGCGGTGTCCTCTCTCTCGCGTAAAGCGAGGCACATTTCCTCCTAGTGGGAGGCATCACCTGCAATTAAAAAGAGTAAACCAGTATAAGTACAGATAAACAAAATGTATATTACAAAATAACATAGTAAGAGAAACAAAATGTAATTACAAAATAACATAGTATTACATGTATATTTCTAGTATTCTTCTTGTTCA
>DXKC01005824.1:0-13702 GCA_031170775.1 Cymbopogon citratus
TATTGTTTTGCAGAAAAAATTATATTGGGAGGGAATAGGATGTGGGTATTAGAAGAACGTGCAAGAAAATGTAAATTTTTAGGAATTTTAGATAAACATATTTTAATGAATTATATTGTTTGGGGGAATTATTCAAGTAATTATATACCCATCACATAATTAGAGTCCTAGACGTACCTACTACATTTAGGATATCACAAGTATTATGTACCTGTTATTTTCATGAGCTACAAAAAAACAATTATTGTTGTTGTCTCCGGTGATGTTTTCGTTGCAAAGAAAGCTGGTAAGCAAAAGTAAAAGAGAAAAAAAAAAACCTAATATCTTCTATGCTTCACCACCTGATTATCAGTAATGGGCCCTTTGGGTCTTTCCTGAGGAAACAACCCAAGTAGCTGTTCATTTCGATAATTTTACACAGGCAAGAACACTGAGTTCAGACAATATTTGATGCTTATGGCTGCTATTTGTGGCAAATTTTTTTGCTTGTCCAAAATGCTATCCTCATAGGCATTCTACAGGCGAAGCACCTCCTGCCTTAATGGAGGAGGAAGATACAAATTCAGATGAGGCCTTTCTAAATTGGTGTGAGCAATCAGATAATAATTTAGCTTTTGCTTCAATGTGTTATCGCTCCTTGGTGGCATCGATTGCGCAGCTGCTCAATAGCTGCAAAGCTCAATAATTGAGAAGCTCGGAGTGGAGCGTTTGTGCATGAACATGTATGTCAAAGACTGAGTTTTGTGTTGAGTCTTGTAATGATATTGATGATTCATGATAATAAATCTCTCTGTGGCAAAGAGGTGGTTGTTCCTGTCTTAATATTAGATCTAGATCTTTTCAAACTAAGTATTACACACCGTATTACACACCGTAGCGTTAGCACCGGCATTATACTAGTTTAGTAAAGCTTCGCTCTCTAATTTTTAGCTCTAGCACTTTCATTCTTTAATAAAAAATAAAAATGTCGACAAACTATAGTTGTTGTAGAAATCAGCGAGCAAAATCAAAGCCACTTGTGATAAAATTTGGGAAGCAAAAATTTGAGTACATTTTTAAGGCACTAAGAAAGTATGGTGCGTCGTTATGAAAACCAAACAGCTGTGTAAAAACACGAGTAAAAAAAAACACCATGCTGGCAGCCAAAATCAACTTAATCTCTCTCACAGAACACTATTGTGTCAGCCGAAATTAGACGGAAACAGCCTCAGCTGTGGTGACACATGAAAGCAAACAGTCTCGGTATCTCAGTTCAGGAGTTCATTGTGGTGGGAGATTCAAAAAAAAAAAGTTAATTCTCGTGGGGCGCAAGAACTAATTTTGGAGTGATTCATGCTTTTAGCTGCTGGCGTCAATGGAGCCATGGAGGAGTGATTCTTCACTGCTCCCACGAGAAGAGTGATTCTTCTCTGCTCCCACAAGAATCTGTTTGACTGAGGAGCGATTCTCCCGGAGAAGTTGCACAAGTAACGCTGCCAAATGGCTCCGAAAACTGATGCAACAAATTATATTTGAGTTAGCTGTGCAGAGTGAATTTTGCCATGGATCTCAGCAGGTAATATATTCTTCAGCACCTTAAAAGGTTGCAGAAAGATAACGCAGATAAAAGTAGCATCATAGATCCAGATTCGAAGTAAAATATGATAGCATCTCACATATCTTTCCTCGGTTATTTCCTCACCGCGCAACTCATATGCAAAGATGAGTTAACATGGGTGTAAGCAATGCACGAACACACCATAAGAAGATCAAAACCAAATGAAGAGAGAGAGAGAGAAAAAACACGATAACATCTCAGTCAACTTTCCCCATTGATTTCTTCATCGCGCAGCTCATAGTGCAAGGATGAGTAAATATGGATGTAACATCATCGATGATATACCAGGAAAACAAATGGAATAATTCGAAGAAATTGATTCCATCAGCGCAAAAGCCGATGAACGATTGAAACAGAGGTGCGCCAAAACAGAGAGTACGGATTCAACTTCCCAGCAGGATCGAGGATTATTGTATGGTCGAGCTCGAGGACCGCCGCCGCCGCCGCCGCCGACTAGGACGGGGGACAGGCAAAGCGGCGGCTTCGTGGGATCTTTGGAGTGGCATGCCCTGCAGTCTTAAATCCTAACCCTAATATCCTGGCGGGCCAGTTCAAAGACTTCTGGGCTTTTGTTGGGCAAGAAATTCAACATGGACCTTTCAAGCTTTCATCTTCACAATAGTGTTTTTTTTTCGACTCATCTTCGCAATAGTTTAGGTTAATCTTGTCTCACCAAAAAACCCTTAACCCCTCAAAAAAATTTAGCTCAATCGCAAGTGGCTTTTAGGAGAGTGCTCACTCATTTTATATAAAAATAAATATTAATACTTTTACCACACTAAATGAGTGCTCTTAGAATTTCATAAAGTACTGTATACCTTGTCTAAAATGTTATTACATTTTTTATAAACTTAAAATCAAATTAAGTTAGTTATACTTTCAGCGGCACTAGACTCTGCATTGGTGTCAGTGACATGTTTGAATGTCCCACTCCCACATCACGTCATAGACGAACTAACGGCATAATAAAAAGATTTCATATGTACCCAGGAATACCAAGGGATTAAAACTATCCTCGAGTATAAAAGCATCATCCATGTCCAGTAGACACCAGCTATTTTAAGATTCAAGACAAGCCTAAATATTTTCAGAACTGAGGCTAGAAGAACAACCGAACTGTATATTTCCACTTCCACAGCAATCATCAAAAATTTCGGTTGCGAACAACCTGCCGAACCACAGCTCTGCCGAGTAGGCGAGTAGGGAACCGTATAACTTATAGAGCGCTCTAACTTATATGCATGTCACACCATCTTTACAGCAATGAGTCATTCTACCGGGGTCTCTGCCTAGAGGCACCAAAAACGGCCGTGCTGCCTTTTGATTAGCAAGGCACAGCCATGAGTAACGTTCCTAGTTTTCTTTCAGAAATGATAAGCGACCCATCTACTCGGGCTGTTCCACCTACTGCCGTGCTTCTTCCTCTTCGTCATCATTGTGTTCCTCTGTTTGCGATGCTAGCCTCACAATATCTTCCACGAGGATCTTTCCTTCTGTAGGCACACAAATAATAATAATACAAAAAAGACAGAACACAATCAGAAAATTGGGCATTTGCTACAAAGCTTGAGTAAACAGTGTACAGGTGTCAAGGGTGTGAACGGACCTTTATCCTTCGAAAGGTTGCTGATGAGCTCTTGCACGCCTTCCTTCCCAATGGTGTCCTTCAGATAGGCTGCAGCAGCGGCCACCTCCTCGGGAGTCACCTTGCCATCGAGGTCCCTGCACATGAAGGTGAATTAGATCAACATGCTGATGATGCATGTGCAAGATGATTTTGGTCAAAATGTGTAAACGCCAAGGTTTCGACCTCGCACAGGTGACGCACTCATAGGCATAAGTTTTATTGGGAGTTGGGTCCCAACCAGTAACTTGGTTCTGGTAATTCAGTATTTTAAAAGTAAGGCCTTCGCAAAATGAGAACCGAAGTGCTTGCCAGGACAAGGATAACAGGGAACAGCACAAAGGATAAGCACTTCTTCCCCAAGAACACCAAGGAAAACAGGAGCACTTGTTCATCCAAATCAACACCAATCCCCATCCTAGCCTCGTCTTCGAGTTCATTCTATCCCAAACCAACACTAACCCCCATCCCAGCCTCATCTATCCCTTTTTTTCCCATCCAAATCAATAAATCATCTCCCAATCTCCCTTTCGTATATCCTCTGGGACATAGCTATGGAGGGAGCAGAAGAGAACCGTGTATGGAGGAAGCAGCACGAAGCCATGTGTATCGTGGGCCAGAGGTGGAGCCATGTGCATCGCACATGCCATGCTTGGTGCGTTGGTGCTGCTGGTTGTGCACACTTGGGGGTATTGGCAGCCAGGACTAGCATTCTGGGAATGGGGGGCCAGAGTGGGGATTTAATAGTGGGGACTAGGGTACGGTGCTGGGGTGGGATTGTTCAAATGGCCATTCAGATTCAGGTAACAAAGCAATCAAACTGAGATCTATGAAAAACTCAGTTCCCTAAGTGTGCAGTACCGATCTAAGGATCATTTTCTAAGGATCATTTGATTTCATTTTTTTACCCCACCCTAAATGGCAGTTCTGCTTGATAAACAATGTCTCGCATATCTTATTGAGGATTTAGCAATATGAAACAACACAGCTATAACGGTGACTTCCACAAGGATCAAAAAGGAATATTGATTCAATGGAGATGGTTGGGTAAATCACAGAAACAGGTGGCAAAATAAATGTGCTGCTGAAAAAATGTACAAAACAATAGTGCAATCCAGATAAGTGGGCACTTAATAAAGCTAAAAATGGACTGGCTGACTATTATGCAAAATTAAACAACTTTCAACATAGAAGCACCATACCTATCAAGAAGTTGCCAACGGTTTCCAATTTGTGCATCCACATCATCAATCTCCTTTTCTAATTCTTGAAGCATAGCATCAACCTGAATTGCAGTAAAATATATGTGCAAGTGAATAACCAATCCTTTAATCGTAAATAACCAATACCACCGGTAGATTGCACCTCCTTGTGAGGCTTAAATGCAGAAATCATTTAGGAAACTAGATATCATTTAAGGCTTTGCTAGTGAGATTAGATACTCGTACTCCCTCCACTTCAGTTTGTTATAGACTTATTTTAAGTGAGCACGTAGATTAAGTTATAAAACCTAAAAAAAAGACGAGTAAATGACCAAGCTTAAATCTTAGTTGATGCATGTCCAAGATTTTCATCAAGCATGAAGATGATGGCACTATATGGAGAAGATGCAAATAGTATCATTATAACTAACTAGAGTATAAATTTATGTGAAGTGGGTTCAAGTTTGAACCATTTATGTTATTGTATACCTCTTCGTCAGCGGTTTACAGTATAAATTAATTGGCTCCCATTACCAGAATCAAGGGGTGCACGTTTCTTTTTGTAGCATTCTAGAATGTCGACACAGCCAGCAAGTTTGTATCCATAGTTCCATACCAACTAGAGCCATTTGATATGATTATTATCTCCAAGTAGCTACCAACTAAAGATTCAAAAAAATATAACAGCTCAATTTGGATCGGGCTTTTAAGATGCGCAGATAATCAACATCCTTGAAATTCAAAAACAAAAAGGTAGTAACTGTTAAGTGCCAACAATACAACAACAAACAACAACAACAACAACTTAGTCTTTTGTCCCAAGCAAGTTGGGGTAGGCTAGATATGAAACCCAAAGATACAAGAAATAGAGAGACACATAGAAGGTCATGGCTCAGGCATGTGGATGGCTAGTCTCCAAGCGCCCCTATCCAAAACTAAGTCCTTAGAGATATTCCACTCCCTAAGGTCTCTCTTAACTGACTCATCCCAAGTCAGTTTAGGTCGACCTCTACCGTTCTTCACATTATCCTCCCACTTTAGAACCCCACTACGCACCGGTGCCTCAGGAGGCCTTCGTTGCACATGTCCAAACCATCTCAACCGATGCTGAATCAGTTTCTCCTCAATTGGCGCCACCCCAACCCTATCCTGAATATCGTCGTTCCGTACTCTATCCCTCGTGTGGCCACAAACCCAACGCAACATACGCATCTCCGCTACACTCAATTGCTGGACATGTCGCCTTTTTGTAGGCCAACATTCCGCACCTAACATCGCCGGGCGAATCACCGTCCTATAAAACTTACCTTTTAGCTTCTGAGGTCAGAGAGGACGCCAGAAGCTTGACGCCATTTCAACCAACTAGCTGAAATTCTATGCCTAACATCTTCGTCGATGTCGCCATCCTTCTGTAGCATCGAACCTAAAATACCGAAAAGTATCCTTCTTGGCCACCACTTGCCCATCAAGGTTGACGTCGCTCTCCTCATGTGCAGTACCGCTAAAGTCGCACCTCATGTACTCGGTCTTGGTCCTACTAAGTTTAAACCCTTTCGACTCTAACGTGCCTCCACAGTTCTAACTTCCTATTAACCCCCGCCCTACTCTCGTCAACTAGCACCACATCATCAGCAAAGAGCATACACCAAGGGATTAAGTGTCATCAATAATAGGCCAATATTACAATCATTTGATATGGATTATTGGTAGAACTGTAAGTCAAGCAAAAGTTTGCAGTCTTATCTCTAAACTTTTCATACATCTTTGTATAGTTTTTCAAGGAAATATCTAAAACCACTTACCTTAGAAAACACACCACAGGTGATATTTCCAAATTTTAACAATGGCTAGCACGCATTAAGAGGATTTCTTACCTTCTCAATCAGCGCTGACGAGACCTTTTCTTCTGCAGCGTCCTCGGCATCATGGTCTGGCTCTTCCCTTGCAGCTATATATGCTTTTTTAGCTTCTTCTTCACCTTCAGTACCCTCTTTTTCAATCATGGAGTTATATAGCTCTATCTGCATTGGGACACTTGGACAACTAAATATTAAACCTCCATGATGCATTATTTGTTATAACTGAAAGGTGAATGCATGAATAATTGTTGCTTTAATCCCACTTGGCACTATACCTCTTTATTTACAAGGCTCAGGAACTCTTGACGCTCCTTGCTAACAGACTGCAATGCAGAGATGAAAGTTAGAAACAGATCAGACAGACAATTGTTCTAGAACAATGGTGCTATTAGAGTCCATATGTACATTTACTAATAAAAGAATACACATAGACTAGGATCATACAGAGGCAGATGCAAGCACAGCCAATGCACGGCTGATATTACAGAGCTTTTCCTTGTCATGTTCCTTTGCTTTTTCCCGTTCTTCTTCTTCCCTAGCAGTAGCATCAGCCATTTCCTTCAAAGCTAAATCTTCTTCAGCAGTGTCTGGTTCTTTTTCTTTCATCGTTGCCTCCTCTTCTTTCTTCTGTTTTGCCTTTTCTTCTTTCTCTTTCTTTTTCTCTTCTTCCTGAATGGTTTTTATACACAGAACATCAACAACACAGATTTGCAACATAATAAAAGTGATCATATAACGATAAACAAATATGGATTTGTATCCTGGATTTCTTTTTTAAGCAAACTGCATTAACAGATTCCATTCAGGGCTTGCTCAGATAAATCCTTTCCCAAGGCGATTAGGGGGATTGTGGAGATAATTCATTAATGTGCCCCCAAACACCATAACATGGATAAGAACGCTCTACATAAATCTAATATGAATCTAAGGAAATTAGGTGAGCTTAATAGGTCGAGAGCAAGGAACGTATAAACCATACACTGAAACATGTAAACTGAGTTCTATTATATTGTAAAAAGGTTTTCAAATTAGTTCTAATGAACAAGTTCCACTTGACCATGAAATAGCATAAACCATGCAATGAGGCACTGAGGCATATTGATGGCTTGTTTGGATATAGTGGGATTAGGCTCAGTCCCTTCAAATAAGCTATGTTCATTTGCCCAGAAGGGATTGGACCCGATATCACTCTATTCAAATCTACCTCTGTGACTTTGTCACATGACAAATATAAACAGGAAATCCTAAGAAATTCAGGCATGTGGTTCAGCAAGGTCACAGCAAAACACTAGTATATGAAGTTGGCATTTCAAAATATCAGAATATCCAGGGTACATATAAGTTGGTGTTCGAAAATATGAATGTATGGCTTAACTACTTAAGATAAATGTGTCTTTCTGGACTGAATGAAACTTAAATAACAAATCTAGGAGGTGCATATTCAGTGGATGGAAGTTTCTCTATCAGATACACAGCAATACTCCCACAGAAGATCTACCCAAATGTCATGGTAACAGGAAGCTAAGAAAAAGAACATAGTTTCAATCTACAGTTTTAAATCACCTTGATAAGTTCTTCCTGCATCTCAAGGAATTCTAATTTTCTCCTCCTCTCAGAAACCGAATCTTCAGATGGCAATACTGTCCCAACTGTATCAACAACTTCATCTGGTAGAGAAGATAGTGTTGCTACAACAGCCTCCTCAGGCTTCATTCTCCCAGACACAGTAAAGGCTCTAAAAGCATTACCAAATATAAGAATACAAGCACGGGCGTTAATAACACTAGAAGTTAGGAAATATCAACCAAACTTACCTTGAAAGTATGAGAAGTGAAGATGGCACAGCATGATTAAGTGAGAGGTCCAACCAGTCTCGGAGCTGGGTGCAAAATGAAATTTATTGGTACAGTTTATCTATAATTCTACCACAGCTGCTATATACACCAAATTTTAGTGCCATTGAGTTACACTATGGTTAAAAACGAAAGCCAAGCCAAGCAATACAACTCAGATGTTTTTAAACTCAAAGTTTAAGTTGGGCGCTGGTTGTACTTTCCTTCAACGGTACATCAGACTTGGGATATTACAAATAGCCTTTTAAGCTGGGCGCTGGTTGTACTTTCCTTCAACAGTACATCAGACTTGGGACATATTTTACAAATAGCCTTTTGGAGCAAACTAAAAACATAACATTTCATTTAATAGAGAGAAGAGAAGAGAAAAGAATGAAAAAAACAGATAGCCGCTAAGAGAAGCAAACATGGCCCTGAGCAGCTTATAGAAGTCCTTAACGGTAGCCAAAAAAGAAAAGAAAAACTTGAATTCTTTGATAAAACAGTGATCTAGGTCAGCGTGAATAACACTCCATTCCATATCATGTGTTTATCATCGTATCATCCCAATTCTTGACACATTGCGCTAAGGCATGACCATGTTAAAAAGGACCAAATTCATAGTTGCTGGGATGGCTAGGTACATCAGAAATAATTAACTATGCACGTGTCGTTGCAATTAAATGAAGTATATTAAATGGAGGGCAATAATGGAGAAGTGCTGAAAAACTGTCTCAAAAAGATAAGTGTGTTTTGTAGTGTGGAATAAGTGTGTTTTGTAGTGTGGAACAAGAACTGATGGCTTAAATAACTGTGCTATGAATAGATAGCATAAAGGTATAAACAAATACAAGAAAAAGTAATAAATATAAGCAAACTACTCAAGGCCATACAACACTAGATCATGCGCACATCATAATGCAACAAACCTGTTGGCGCATCTCTTCAGTTGACAGCAGGCCTAGATGACCACGTTCCCGGCAGGCTTGCCGGAGCTCTTCTTCAGAGAGAGATTCAACTCCCTCAACTTGAATCAGCTTATCATCATTTTTAATGCTGAAACAATAAGGAATATTAACAAAACAAGCAGATATTTTGCACCAGAATTTTAAGTTCAAACTCGATGGAGCTAAAAAAGAACACCAACAAAACAGACAGAAAAACAACTAAAAACTAAACAATCAAGAACTTTCTTATACACACAGAAAACAATCTAGGTGTTGAACCTAAAGTGCTATTTGACTAACAAAAAACCACTGTGGCATGGAGAGTTAAATATAAACAAAATGGAGACGGTACCAAATGTCTGCTAGGTTTACATGGCCACAGAAACACTGCGATTGCAAAGTCTTTACTTGAAAGTAATGCATGAATTTTACTATCAGTAGTCTAACTAACTAGAATCAAAACTTTCCATTTTTATAATTAATTAGGTGAGATTTTCATAAGATACTACCAACCACAAGTTTCCAACACTGTTTGATGTACAAAATTTACCAATCTATTGTATTCGCACAAGCAGATAAGAATGCATAATGCTCCAGATGCAGGATAATTAGCATTCAGTTAACCTCTTCATTTAAATACTCACTCGCGCAGTTTTTTGCGAAGCATGAACCTCAAGTAGTGGTCTGTACCAAAAGGCCGGATACCCATATATTTGCACATATTAACCAATCGTGGTCTGCAGGATAGTGCCAACCAACTGTTTAGTCACTAGTGTAATTGTCAATATGAATTTATACAGTTACTAAAGGAATATCTAACCTGCTCATGTTATCCAGAGTAAGTTCATCATTGAATAGCTTTGCGAAATTCAAGATTTCGTCATTAGAGACACGTTCACCTCTCCTAACCTGATCTCAAGGCACATTATCAGATCTACGATAGAGAAAGTAGTTCACTATGCATAGTTATATAGTTATTCCAGAGACAACAGAGCACACAAAGAAACTTATACCTTATTCAAAAAATCGTCCAGATCTTCAGCTGTCTGTTTTGTTTCTCCGCTACGAGATGTCTGAACTTCCTTTGCCATTTCTTTTGCAGTATCTTGCAAAAATTTTGCATACTCCATTCTTGCTTTCAATTTCCTTTTTAATGCCTCCTGTACAGGAAAAAGAAGCACCCGTGAGCCAATCAGATTGCACTGTGATAGTGCTTGTGGTTTCCATACAAATGGCACCAACAGGCAACAGGGTATGCTAATCAATCGAAATAATTATTAAAACTTAAAAGTTTACTAGATATGGTTCGTTACTTAAGCATACGGTAATATTTCACTTGCAGAGACACATGGCAACTAATAAGCAACATAATTTCAGGTAGTTGCAACTTACAAATAGTCAAGAACGTACCTGTTCTTTCATTTTGTCCTGGAAAGTTGATGGAAGCATGTTTGGAAACAACTTGAGGAAGACTGGCAGTAAGAATTCCATGAATGGAACAATGATGAACACAGCAAACGGGACCAGCCTGAAGATATCTGCTGTTGTGCGTGTCAGCTGTTGCCTCTCTCTTCTTGAAAGGCTCCCACCAGCAAGTTTCACCAGCAATCTTGATGAGATCCTAACATCTGCCCAGAGTAGTTTTGTCCCTAACCAGTAATGCTGCAGTGTAGAAACGAATTCATCCTTCCAATGCTTAAGCTTTGCTGCCCAATCAGCCCTTAACAAACAAACAAAAAATTGTTTCGTAAGTTACAGAAGAAATAGACCAATCATTCATCTTATATAACCATGCATTCAGGTTGGGAAGAAAAAGAATTGAGACCTGCTCATTGAAGCAACAGCACGGAGAGCAGGACCCACACCCAGAATTCTCGCCCAAAATTTCTGCATAACTGATTGGCCAACCTTCAGAGATTCTTGTACCTGCTTAGGCTTAGCTTTAGCCTTAGCTTTTGCAGTGCTTAGGCCTTCCACAGCCTGATCACATTCTTCTGGGGATGCCTCCTTTTTCTTTTTAATCTTCTTCTGCTCCTCACTCTGTTCATCATCTGTATCCATCTTAGGCTGCCCTGCAGTTGCAGTTGATGCTGTGCGGACTGACAGCAGCAAATATCTAGCTCCCAAGCTCAAAGGCAACCCAAATTCATTCTTTCCAATTCCAACATGAGAAAGAGCAAACATATAAGCTGGACGTTGCTGAAACCCTTTACCAAGACCTAGTAGATCCTTTTTTATCAAATTCATACTGTGTTGCTCCTTCTCACATTTGGAATCACCAGAACCATGCTCGAGAAATCGCTGTTCTGTTCTTGGCTCCAAACCAAATCTTCCATGTTGGAAGGTAGAGAAAGCGGACGATGAAATGCTAGGTGTGCTAACATGATCCAAGAAATACTTCCTTCTCCTAATGATTGCCCTTGAAGCCATACTTGATTGCCTCTGACTTCACAATGGGAAGATCAGAATCATGTACAGACCTGAAGTAATCCAAAATGGTTTAACCAATGACTCAATAAGTGTAAATTTAATTATATATAGTGACAGGGAAAAACTAACTAATCATTTCACTGGGGTCCAATTTCGTCCCTCGCAACCTCAGTGTGCATATAGAACCCAGTGTAGTCAAGACTCAATAATCACTGATGCTAAATTCCCCAAATACACCGGAGAGACAAAAAAAAAAACCTAAACTAACTAATCGTTCAATAACTGAGCTCGACAGGGCCGTTTAGTCTTGATGAAATTCCTTCGCTACTAGGAATGGACCCGGTAAATGGGTATACACACCTCGATATTTTTTTGCCAAAAAGTGAAATTTAGTAGGAATAATACTCCATTTTTATGTACGGAGTGCATATATAAGGTTGTAATTAGATCAAGTCCAAATACTACTGGACAAATAGCTTAAGCTAGGGTTTGGGGATCAGTTTCACAAGGCAGGAAGGAAAGAGAAGAGGTGGGCGGGCATACCTGCTGGATGCTCGTCGCTGCCGAAGGGCGACCTGTGCACCTGGCGCAGGCGGCGGCGGGCTGCGGTCTCCCACTCGTCGTCACGACTCACGAGAGAGAGAGAGAGAGAGGAAGAGCCGGGGGTGGCGGCGGTTGCCCACGAGAAAGAGAGCATGCGGGATGAATGGGAGAGAGAGGGGTACACCGAAGGGTTTAACGTTGTTTCTAGAAATTTGCCCTGGCAATATAGACATCGAACATTTTTTTTAATATATCCAAACATTTTCAGAAAAAATATTTACAGCTTCTCCTACCAAATAAATTCAGCTCCTCTCACATGTACTTCTCTGGGTGAAGCTAGGTCTAACTAAAAAATACTATCTTTTTTTCTAACTTTCTCCGTGCTATCTTTCTTGATAAGTTATTTCACCAAACCCTTACAGCTCACCTTACTAGTAAAGTTATTTTCAAAAAGATAGCTTCACTAGTATTTTATGGATGAAGCTAAGTTGTTTTGAAAAATTGTTTGGTAAAACACTTTACCAATAACTTCATGCATGGATGCAGGATAAGAGAGAAATCAGAGAAACTTAAGATAAACACCTTTTTCAACTTCATCCCAGCTCATGTCTTCGTGAGAGTTAGTAAAAAAAATACTTTGTCGAGTGTTTGGCAAGAAAACAACTCACAATAGCTCATGGAATTGTTATGTGTTGTGCCAAATAAGTCTTTAGTGAAAACAAATTTAGATTTAGATTTACAAGCGAAGCTGCTTTTATGGAGCTGAAGAAAAAAACACTTTACCAGTAAAACTAGCTATGACCTAAGGAACTAAGTTTTGGCGGAGACTTTTTAGTTCTAGTTTCACAAGTAACTTCACTAATGTAGTTGAAGTTGTTTTGTTTATTACATAGATCCTCTTAACATATTATGTTTTTTCTATTATCTTTCCTATCTCATCATTCATTTGTTTTCCTCACAGAGGACGTGTGTTGGTGTCTCCATTTGGACCCACCATTCTGCCACATGTCCTGGAATGTCTTGTCAGCATAGAAGAGTCAGCCCATCACCATGACTCACTCATGTCCCACCCAGCGTGCCTTGTGGCTCCACTCTACGGTGACTTCATCCGCCTTAGCATCTTCGTCTACATGAAGGAGCTAGCTCACTATGGTGACTCACACGCACTCGTCTAGAGGAGTTGCCAGTACGGAGGAGCCCGCTCCACATGCCCATATATAGAGAGGGGCATCTCGAGACAGAACTGCAAAGATTAAGGTGGGAACCTAGTCAAGCTAGATTTTTCACTTCCAAATCCTCCATATGGCTCCATTCACCGCGATTTCAGGAACTTCACTTCGGAGTTGTTTCTCCAAACACTATTTGTTAGGGGTAAAGAACAAAAATAGCTCTTGAAGCTATTTATGGAGGTAACCAAACAACTCCTAAGTGGGTGCCATTAACAAAGCATCAAAGTTCATTCATGTTTAAGGACTACTACCGCTCCAGTCTTTTATTCACTCCATGCCACTAACGTCTTTTTCTATCTCATTTTAATGAGTACAAAAGTGTGGAGGTAAACAAGAAATGGCTACTATGATCATGTGTAGCTTAGTTAATCAAAGAACTCTAAACACTCCACTTTTTGGTCTAGTGCCTGTACATGGTGGGAGATGGCATCATCCATGC
>DXKC01005825.1:0-12179 GCA_031170775.1 Cymbopogon citratus
TCATCTTTACCACTTATCAGTTCGAATGCAATATTATGTCTGCTAGCTGACCATGCCCTGAAATGATATATGCAGATCATGGTTCCATTCAGATACACAGAGTTCATTGATGATCTCACGACACAAGTTCAGAACAAGGTCATCCCCATGAGCAGAATTGATGACGCCGTTTACAGGATCCTCCGTGTCAAGTTCACCATGGGTCTGTTTGACAACCCTTACCCTGACAGTAGCCTTGCTGGCGAACTCGGGAAGCAAGTCAGTTCTTAACACCTCATGCTCGTTTGCATACATGCTGAATATGTTTACTGAATACTGATGGATCTACTTATCTGTGCAGGAACACCGGGAATTGGCACGTGAAGCGGTCAGGAAATCCCTGGTTCTTCTGAAGAACGGAAAGTCGTCCTCTGCTCCATTGCTGCCCCTCCCGAAGAAGGCCGGTAAGATCCTGGTCGCCGGTAGCCACGCCAACGACTTGGGCAACCAGTGCGGAGGATGGACGATCACATGGCAAGGAAGCAGCGGCAACACCACCACTGGTGAGTGGCGCCTCCTTTTCCGTTTCGCTGGCAGCTACAGTGCATTTTGCATGCACTTTAGACAAGGATTCGTGACCAACAACGAACTAACTTGTGATATGGATGTGGATGGAACAGGCACGACGATCCTCTCCGGAATCGAGGCGACCGTCGACCCCAGCACGCAGGTGGTGTATTCAGAGAACCCGGACAGCACCATCCTGGCCGACAAGTACGACTATGCGATCGTGGTGGTCGGGGAGCCGCCGTACGCGGAGACGTTCGGCGACAACCTGAACCTGACGATCCCGGCGCCCGGGCCGAGCGTGATCCAGTCGGTGTGCAAGACCACCAAGTGCATGGTGGTGCTCATCTCCGGCAGGCCCCTGGTGGTGGAGCCGTACCTGGGCGACATGGACGCGTTCGTGGCGGCGTGGCTGCCGGGGTCGGAGGGGCAGGGCGTCGCCGACGTACTGTTCGGCGACTATGGGTTCACCGGGAAGCTGGCGCGGACGTGGTTCAAGTCGGTGGACCAGCTGCCCATGAACGTCGGCGACAAGCACTACGACCCGCTCTTCCCGTTCGGATTCGGGCTCACCACCAAGGGCGCGAAATGAGTATGAGAAGAGACGGCGGAGTCCCCGCCGCCGCCGTCGTCGTCGATGAGAAGAACCGGCGGATGGGCTGTGGTGGTCTGTTAGTGAGTTGTGTGCATTTGTGGGCGTGATGAGGTTTTTGAATTGGTTGGGGGTGAGTAGGGAACGCCGCACACATTGGGCAGCGTCCTGTGGCTGTGGGTAATAACAGTGATGCATTCTTGAGGCGGTTGCTGTTAGTGTGGGTTGTTTTGGAATGAACAATAAGATGAGGAGCGTTACGTTCGCTCTGGCATGCCCTCACGTCCTGGCTGTCTGGCTCACCCAGTGTCCCTCTACCGCATCTATTGTTCTCTCAGTCGTCGTCTTCTGGCTTCTGCGCGCCATCGCGCTTCTCTGCTTGCAAAAGAAAGGTTAGCCATATGCAAAGTATCGCGCGTGCACGATCTCTGCTTGTTCACCGGAAAAGTAAAGGTTTCCAGAGTGCTGCAACGGGAATTTAGCAGAAAAAAAAATCAGTAATATTAGCATATATAACAAATACGATGGCCTGTACACCAAAAAGGCCCGTGTGCGCCAGGGAGGGCCGAGCCACGAAGCGCTGGGCCACAGCCCACAGGCACGTCTCGGCTGTACCTGGACCGCCCATGCGGCCGTCGGGCGAGGCTGCATGCGTGGAAAGGAGTTGGGAACGCCGCACAGCCGGCGGCGGCACACGGCATACATTTCAGTAGAAGGCGCGCCTTGGTTGTGCCGGCCGGCGTCGGCAGAGCCTCCGGCCGGTAAGCAGGGCAGCAAAGGCGCGAACGTGGAGATTATTGAACTCTCAAACGCGCATGACACGCATGACATGCAGCTGGACCAGTGTGTCCAACAAGTTGTTGTTGTTGTTGGTCAGAAACCCTGGGCTTTGTTCCTCCGCACGTTGTTGCTTGCGATCGAGATCAAAATATGACATCTTTTGGTCTTAAAACTTCAGTACCTTCCAGACAATGCAACCAAAATTCAGTGCATTTGAGTAAGCAAACACGTACACTTTTGTCTTTTCGGGGGCTAATTTTCTGGACCCTTTACTCGTCAACAAAAGATAAGTCACGACGATATGCATGCACACTACAATTGTACGTACGACCAGTTCCCGCTAAACCGCCGTGGATGCCAGTCATTTGCGTTGCGTGCCGTGAATTACGTGTGCTGTTGGAAGTATTTGTTTCACGACTATAATTTTCCATCAGGTTTTCGTGACGCTGGGGGCTTAGCCAACGCGTATGTACTATCTTCAGCCCGCAGATGTGGAGGCTCTATCACTTCTATGCAGCTTTGCTTACATGCATGTCTCTATCAGGAATTCCATCAGGATTCTTCTATGTGCAGATCCGGCCGGCGTGAATAATGTACCACTTATTGTCGTCATCTGAATATCGTCGCGCTGCCCTATCTTGCTTTGGACCTAGCTATAGCTCTGCTTGTTACCGTGCCGGGTGCCGTGTGCTGATGATGCAGCAAGCTCAGGCAGAGAGTGGCGAAGTTGTACACATACGAGTTGAGACGTGCAACGGCCGGCAGGGCCTGGATAGATCATCGTTATCCAATCCAACGTGTACTGTACGTGCTGTCATTCCTGTGGAAAACGCAGAGCAGACGGGCACCGTTCGCTTCTCCAAAGTCGCGTCAGATTACTAGGAGGGAGTGGTAAAACCCAACGTGGCCTACCGTGCTCCCACCCACCAACGGAGAAACGGACCATTGGCGATGGCTTTTCGCCGCGGCCCGCCGCCCCGATACACTAGACTCGATCGGTGGAAGTCATGGAACGCAGAGGAATTCTTCGAGCTCACGCATTTGGAAGCTGCAGGCGAAACGACTGTCGTCAAGTGTGCGGCGCGGAGAACCCAACCTTTCTGCCGGGCGGTGGTGGCGCTGTGATTGCGGCCGGCAGAAAAGAAATTAAGGGCGGTACTCGATCGCCTGCCGTGCAGTAAAAATGAGTATGTGGTGGGTCGGTGCCGAGCGCGGCACCGGCCGAGTTCTTCTCTTGCCGACGACGGTCGCACGTCCGGGCCTGCTGCCCTGCGGCGGGGGAAATCGGAGTCTCCAACTCTGACGCTGCTGAGGATGTGTTTGGTAGCCATCTGATTTCGGGTAGTAGAAACGTTTGAGTTTAATTGGAAAACAATTCTACGATGAATTACAATGATTTTGTAAGTCCGCCGTTTGGTTGCGTGGTTTGGCAGATCTGCTATTGCGAACAGAGTTGGCGACCATGCATGTTACAGGTCGTGTGTACATTAACAACGGACCCCAAAAAAAAATTGCAATTCCCGTAAACAACCAAACAGGGCAGTGTCGCTCGCATGCGCATTTTCAGACATTTGCAGCCAAGTGCCAACAGATGAGCAGAGTAATCCATATCCATTATCCAGATGTCGCCATCGCTACCGTGGAGACTCGAGAGCGTGCCTGTGTATAGGCTGTTCTAGTTCTAGAGGAACGGATCAGATCTTGCCGTCGATGTTTAACGCTAATCACAGTGATTCAGGGCTACATATATTTCTTTTTCTTTTTCTAACCGGGCCTCTCTTTACATATATATTCTCAAAAGATAAGTCACGTACGTTCACGTTCATCACAGTGCTGCTGGTCATCATCAGCTGAGTCCGTCATTTGCGTGCCGTGACATACGTGTCCTCTTCTGTTCGCGAAAAAAAAACACGCCGGTCAGGAATCAGGACGGAATTCAGGCTTACGCGAAAAAAACATATCTGGAGGGTTAGCCCTCCACGTATTGCGCATGATCCCAGGAGCAGCAGTTCTATCTACTCATCTTGCTGCTCTGTCCACTCTAGCTAGCAAAGGATTCCATGTGTGTCTCATCTGATTATTGTCAAACTGTAGTACGTTTGACTTTTTAACTTTAAGTTTGACCACTCGTCTTATTTAAAAAATTTATGTAAACATGACCAAATTTAAGTTATTTTTATAAAATATTTATTAATAAAGCATATCATAATAAAAGACGTGATATTTTTACATAATTTTTTTAAATAAGACGAGTGATCAAACTTGAGATTAAAAAGTTAAATGAACTATAATTTAGAACGGACTAGTACAACACAATGTCATCATCTGATTATGTCAAATGTTCCCTAGCTAATAGACGGTCGGGAAGCATGCACCCGTGTTGATAATGCCAAGAATGTCTGCGTCGAAAGTATGATTAGGTTTGGCTAATGATAAGTACACAACTACACATGGTGACCATAACACAGAGCTCCAAGGCATGACTACAAAAGCGGACGACATGTGGTTTAGTGCACTTGTGGTGTTGTACCTAGCTTCTGGAGCTCTGTATTACTGTGCTGATCGAGTGATGTTCCAAGGCACTCAATCCTGAGCTGCAGAGGCAGAGGCCAAATTGTACAAGGATTTGCTGCTCGCCTGACCGGAAGAACACAACATGAGTAGAAGTATGTAGAAACCTTAAGTTACAGCCTTCCTTGTGACTACAATTATCGAGTGCATTCTTTAAGTTACAACCTTCTCCCGTGTACTTGATAAATTGTTTCTTGAGAGGACAAGATACTCTGGTCCTTGGAAAACATGAAACTGATCCTATGATTTTGTTACTACTAAGGTCAATCATGAATGTTGTTGGCATTATTTGATCAAGATTTGTTAGTAATCCGCCACATGTTGATTTTTTGACATAACCGCTACGGTAGTATTTGAAAGTATGGCCCAAAACCAATCGGGTATATTGTCATCTATGGTTGAATTTGAAATGTCAAGGTAATTGATACTCCTTTGCCATCTAATCCATGTTGGAAAAACAGGTCCAAGATGGTAGGATATGAGATGGACCTCATCGAGGACAGACCTAGTACATATAGAGGGGAGGGGGGCACATGCCTCCACTCATATGTTCAGTTCCCAAACTTTATTGCTTTTATTATACTGAACTCTTTTTCATTTCTATTAAATTATCAGAAGGGGCTTGTTTAACATAAAAAAAAATCATCCATCATGACTTAAGGCCACCATTGCTAGATGCAGACATGACCCAAAGATCTCTGACTTTGGTTTGTCTAAGAGATCCTGCCCTGGCATGACAGAGGCCAACAACATGAGAGTCGTCGCCACATTATTGTAAAATTACATTTTTTCTACTTTTCATTCACTAATCTTTAGTAGTGTTTCTGTCTCGTTACAACTAAACGTCCATTTGTTTGGACGCTAACAAGGCTACATGTGTCCGCACTACATGGTAACGGGTACCTTCATAGACAAATGCGATGTGTAAAACAGACAAATGCGACGAGTAAAACAGCGCGTGTTGGTGCTGGAGATTATCGGGGGAAGAAAGACGACTCCAACTCCAGCTTTGTTAGCGTCATCAACTACGTAGGTTTCATCGGACAGCAATTCAATAACATATATAACAATAAACAATTATAATATACATATTGAAATAAATGCCATCGATAAACTGGCATGTTGGATTTTTTTTTTTGGTACATATAATACTTGCAGGCATGGCAGCTCCGGCGTCAAAACAGGGTAACCAATGCCAGGAAACACTGAGGAGCCAAACATCATTGATCTCATCACTAATCATGTGAAGATGGTGTTGCGCTGCGTGTGACAAAGGCCTTGTTTGGTTCTCACCCCAAAATATTTTCACCTATCCCATCAAATCAAGAATAGAGTATTAAATATAGATGAACTAAAAAACTAATTGCATAATTTGCGTGTAAATTGCGAGACAAATTTTTTAAGTCTAATTAGTATATGATTTGACACTAAAATGCTACAATAATATTTGTGCTAATGATGGATTAATTAGTCTAAATATTATATCGGATCATATGCCCCAGCTTATCAAATGTGTGCAAGTTGACGGATGAAAATACACCACAAATATGTTGCGGTTGGCGGCCCTCATGATTATTCACTACTAGTATATTTTTCTAAGGCATAAAAAAAATTGAGGTGGACATCTTGCATGTCAAAAAAAAAATACTACTAGCAAATGATAGTGGACTGTTTAGATGGACACTTTGCATGCCAAGAGAAATAAATTATGAGTTCATAGTGGAATGCTTATGTAAACGCTTTGCATGTCAGTGTTGTTTTATTTTATAAGAGTTATAATCCAGGCCATTAAAATCCAGCGCGTGAGGCCATACAAGTTTTCACTCTTCAGGCAATCAACCCGGAAACGTTTCTCATGCTGAGGGATGTTATTCTCTCTATTCTAATCGTTAGCCGTTTTGACTTTTTAAATACATAATGTCTACTATATATTTATACGGAGTATGTGTAGTAAAAAACATGGATATAAAAGTTAAAATAAATTACAATTTAGAAACATTTATACCTCTCCAAAAGACAAAAGAAAATATGGTGTGCTCCACATTGCGTATTTTTAAATCAAGTTGCAGCAGAGGCATTCAGACGTCGCCATCGTTATCCATGTTCATGTTCAAGCTTCACATTGCGTATATATTGTATGATGCGGTGTACATGCATGCATTGCATCGCATCTATGACATAGAGGAAGGTGCACGCCTCATCATATCCTGAACGACATAGCCCCAAATGTTTCCTATGTAGACAGTGGGCCAAGTAGTGTGTGCCACTTGTTTCTCGTCCTAGCTCTAGCTGAATTTATTTTCCGAGTCTTTTCATTGGTGAGGATATTATTTGTTACCGGAATTATTGTGTACATGATTTTCCATCTTCCTGCCGGGGGTGCTCTGAACATAGTAGTATGGTCTATGAAAGGTAACCACACAACAGTACTATCAGTTATTGAAGTTGGTTGGAGTTGGGTACGTTTTAGTGTTTTTTTTTTTGACAAAAGGGTACGTTTTAGTTTATCACAATGTGAAGAGCTGAAACTACTAGTAGTTAAATAGAAATGTAAAAATAATTGACAATTTTAATTGCCCCCGTCACATTCAAATCAAGAGAACATTTCATCCCTACTTACATCCAAATATCTGGCTAAATTATCTTGGATTTGGAGTTGTGGGTATGTCAAAAGCATTTACTTGACTCATTTCATTTCATTTCATTTATAGTTTAGAGATAATTTAAACTACTTTAATTTAGTCTACAAACTACAAATTTTTATCATATGTCTCAGAGTTGGAGCTATATCAAACGGGTAATCCTTGCACTTTGCCCCTAACTAATTGTGATGATTAGTTGTTCAGCTGCTATTTTTCGTGTGTTACTGTCTGTCTGTTTTGGTTGATACTACAGTTGAAAGAAATATCAATATTTTCTACCAAAAAATTTTTTTTGGGGGGGGGGTGCAAATATTTTTGAACTGTGAATCTTATATATTTGAAGAATGGATGGAGTAATATTCTTGCAAAAAGAATAAGAAAGAGCTGTGCTATGTAATTAGGGCAAATAGGGTTAGCTGACACAACTCTTTTTTTTAGCGAACAACACAATGTTTCCATTTGGGGTATGAGAACACTAGGAGTACATTATTTCAACATTTTTAGACAGCGGTACAGCCACATTTTCTACAAACGTGATGGCACGCACTTAAACTTGGTCTGAATTGGAAATAATAAATGCACAGATCTAAAGCAATCAATGGAACACGGCGCACGTCCTTATCATATCATTCAATCATGTATGTTCCCTCCACGGGAAAATGAGATCCTCCTTTCAATCTACGTACTATATTCCACTTTGTTGCGTGCATTGCATCCCCATCAATACCTTCGTCACTGTAACGTACCCTTCAAATTATTATTAGTTTCCCCTTCTGTAACAAGAAACGTTAACAGTGACATGCTAGTAATTAAAGAGGGAGACGAGACATTTCATTCTCACGGGTCATGTTCACTAATCCAGTGCTAACTCACTCTTTGAAAATGGCATTGTACTTCACCTCTATTGGCTAAGAGATCACATAGATGACATCGGTAGCGACCGCAAGCTATTGATGTTTAGGGTTTATAAACCGTTGGAAACAAGTTGTGAATATTAAAAAAAATTGAGACAATGTGTGCATGCTCACAACATAAGTTTTACCCGATCGAAAAATGATATCTAAAGCAACATCATCCTGTAGATTTTCAATTTTTTCAATGAGCATAGGAAATGCCAAACCTACATGCACCATCCTCGACCTCACCAAGAAATGAAAGCCCGAAACTCAAACGGTACAACTCCCAATTCTCAAATATCAAAATCCAGAGACAAAGAATCGAATCAACCACATCTCCCAAACAAACAAACAAAAAGGAGTCGAGATCCATCACGAGAGAACAGAAGGCATGAGAAGAAGCATTGAGATTAGCAAAGCTGTAATTAACAACAATTATTAAAAAAAGATTAGCAACGTCCGTCTCGCGTAATCGCATTGCATTTGCCCGCTCGCTCTACTATCCGTTGGCTTCCTCGCCGAAAAGCACCAAAAAGAAAGGACCCAGGCAAAGCAACATGGCGGTCACGTTGCCCTCCCCACATCCCAACCTAACGCCTACCCCACGGGGCCTCGGTCGGACGGATCCCAGCCGTCGGTGCCTCCACGGACGGCAGGACGCGTCCCCCAAATTCGAACGTTGGGGTTTATTCCTATTCAATTCAACGCGCCAGCGCCAGCAGCCGTCCTGGCGAATCCTCTGCTTCCTCTTGTTCGTTGCCGCGAGGGCGTCCTCGTTTCCTCGATCCCTTCGTCTCCCGCTATAAAACCATTGCGTCCGCCATTGCGCAACCTCGCACTGCACTCCCCCTCCGCTTCTCCGTCTTCCTCCTCGGTCCAGTCAGTAGTGTCCGCCATTGTTGCTTGCTTGCTCGGCTCGGCTTGGCTTGCTCAAGCGGTGCGGCATTGCTTACACTCCTCCGGCCACTTGGTCCAATAATTCGCTGACAAGTTGGAAGCCGGAGATCGAGTGGAGGCGACTGTGGCGGAGGAAAGAGGGAGCAGGATAAGCTTGGGCAGTTGGCACTGCAGGATAGGGCTTGATTAGATTGCAGAGACGGACACACAAGTGTGTGCTGCCGTCAAGGAACTACAGTGCGGCGGGTCGCTGCTGATCTGGGACGGGACGGCGTCGGCGTCGCTTTCGTTCCCTGCTCTGCTGCTGCCGACCACCCACCTCAGCTCAGCCCGCGCGGATTCGTTCTTGCCTTGAGCGAGACGACTGACAACCTATACCTAGCTTAATCCAGTAAGCAACATCTTTCCCGTCCTCTCTCTTCTTTATAAATATGTATAAATCTCGCGCCGGCATGCATCAATGCACCATCTAGCCATCCTCCCCTTCTTCTTCCTAGAGACTCCGTGCTTTTCCCCCTTTCGCCGCATTGCTCGATCTTTCCACGATAGCCCGGCGCTGCTCAGCTCTGCCTCGCCGTGCCGCGGCGTTCCCGAGCGTCCACACGCACGGTGTTCTGGATCGCTCACATGGGGGTGGCGATGAAACTGCTCGCAAGAGTGAGTCCATCCCCAATGTTTTGGCAAAGAAAAAAAAAAGGCAGAACAGAGGAGTTGCTGCATTCTTTTTTTTCCGCCTTCCTTTCAGAGCTTGTTCACACGGCTTTTTGTCCTCTTGCCTCATCGTCTTCTTCCTTCAACCACCTCTCGCTCCCACACTAACCGCAGCGGTAGTAGTAAGAAGTAGTGGTCCCTGCTGCCGCCGTAATTCTCGCCGGCGGGAAGCGAGCAGGCCAGATTCCGTCACGGGGTTGCTTTCGCCGCGCCGGAAGGCAACAAACGGGGACGATGTACGGAGCGTCACGGAGGAAAAGAAAAAAGAGGATATTTTTCCGCCGAGAGGGAGTGGCTCGCATGGAAGGTGCCCGCCCTGTTCGCTTGGACTACCAGCACTTACCAGCCAGCGATTGAACAGTATTTTTCTCTCACAACAAATCAGCACCAGCGAGAATCAGCCAGCCAGAAACGACCAAGCGAACAGGGCGGGCCATTGGCGGGCGGTGGTCCCTTACTCCCTTCTCCAACCACTCCTCAGTCAGACCTTATCCGCCATTCCTGCTCTCCTTTTGCTGCTCTGCTACTTTATATAAAGCACACTCACTGGGGAGCACAAGGCAGGATGCTCGCCTCCTCATCCTCTTCTTCTTCTTCTTCTTCCAATCTGCTGCTCTACCTTTCTGGTAAGACATGAGCGGTTTCTTGCTGAATCAAATCAATCACACTTGTAGCAATAGCAATTGCCAATCCAGCACTGCACACTGGTAGTTACGTAACGGCACGAACACACGCGTGCATGCCCTGCGCAGTGCTGCTGGTGTGTCCTCTTGTTGATGGCATGTAGCGCGTGTCCGGGCACTCACTCTCTGCACTCGGAGGAGGGCCGTCCGTTCACGCGTGTTGGACCTTTGTGTGATAGAGAGGGATTCCAATCTGTTGCAACAAACGCATTGAATTTGGCGTCTCACCTCTCCCGTCGTAGCCTCATACGAGCAGTGCCGCCGGTGCTTCGTGCTTGTACTCGCTTCGTAATCATATATAAATCAAGCCATCAGCCTCATGTTCGTCCTTGCCGGGCTCACGCATTTGTGGCACAGCAAGGCTCCATCAATCCAGCTCCTCCTCTGCTTCTGCTGATCGATTGGTTCGCTCTCATGGCCGCGCTTCTCCCTCCTCCTTCCGATGAAGTTTCCCTGATTTGGAGTAGTAGTGCTCTGCGAGCAAATCGTTTGATTAGCTTGCTGGTTTTTCTTTCATTGGCAGCTAATTTCTTGTTCTTGGTTTTGCTAATATATATGCACGAGTTTTTTTTTTAGACCATGCAGAAGAAAATCGCTTGATATTTTGGTCTTTTACTTTAAGTTTTAACCTGCCCGAACTCCTGCTCGTTTCAGTTGTTATTGCTGTAGTGTAGTGCTATGAATTTACAGAGACTGCTGCAAGAATATCTAGTCTGGAGCATGTTCACATCAATCCCTTTTATGTTTATTAAAACATGTTGTTCTGTCAGCAAAACACTAGTTAAAACTAATGTTTGCATCAACTCCCAGATTCATATTATTGTTTATTTACTCAACATGTGCATACGTGCTCTCGCTTTCAGCAATAAAAAGGACAACTTGATCTGACAGCCTACTTGTTATTGTTAAATCTTAATTACTCGATCTCAAATCGCATTCCATTTGCAAGCACGGCCGACAAGCCAAGCCGGTCGTAGTAGACTCGTTAATACATACAAAGCCATAAATGGTTTCTTGGATCCCTGCATCTCATCGTCCTCGGCTCTTGCCGCCGTTGACCGGCCATGGGCGGCGAGCTCGCCGGCCGCTTCAGGTCGGGCGTCCTCGAGCCCCTGGAGGAGCACTTCACGGAGATTCTGATATGGTCGCTGCAATGCTACGACGCGCAGGTCCGGAGGCGCCTCGCTCCGCTCCTTCGCCGCCACAGGATGGCGCTGCTCACGGCGCCGGCGGTGGCCGCGCTGCTGCTCCTCTTCTGGTCCGCGGCGTACGGCGGTGACGCGCAGGGCGTGCCGCCGCCGCCGTACAAGGACCCCAGCAAGGACGTGGAGACCCGCGTCAAGGACCTGCTCGCCCGGATGACGCTGGCCGAGAAGATCGGGCAGATGACGCAGATCGAGCGGCTCGTCGCGTCGCCGGAGGTGCTCAAGGACTACTCCATCGGCAGCCTGCTCAGCGGCGGCGGCAGCGTGCCGGGGAAGCAGGCGACGGCAAAGGAGTGGCAGGACATGGTCAGCGACTTCCAGAAGGCGTGCCTGTCCACGCGCCTCGGCATCCCGATGATCTACGGCATCGACGCCGTCCATGGCCACAACAACGTGTACGGCGCCACCATCTTCCCCCACAACGTCGGCCTCGGAGCCACCAGGCAAGCGCCATTCTCCAGCTCGCGTCGACAATGCCAGCTTGTGTAGCCTGTGCCTACTACGTTGACTGAACTCATCGTGTTCCTTTGAACTGCGCCCTGCAGGGATCCTAATCTGGTGAAGAGGATCGGCGCCGCGACCGCGCTTGAAGTGAGAGCCACCGGCATTCAGTACGCGTTCGCACCATGCATTGCTGTAAGCATCCTGAATCCCTT
>DXKC01005828.1:0-12290 GCA_031170775.1 Cymbopogon citratus
ACAGAGCAACAAAACTGTTTAACAGCGAGAAGGAAGGAGAACACTAGGGAACCAAGAAAGAAAGAAAAAAGATCCAGACAATTACAAATTCAGATTTATCCATTGATCAAGAATGACATGCAATGAAGACTTTGTTCTTATCAGCAACAGGGTGGCTTCTTCTTTCATGTATCTCTTGAATCGTTGAACTGTAGGATTGATGTTTCTGAATATGACATCATTTCTTATCATCCAGATACCCCAACAAGCAATGATGAACAGGTCAAGTGCAAATTTGAGCCGAACTTGATCTTTCCAATGATGGAGAATTTGTTCCATTGTCATTGAGTCATTAAAGTTGAAGGTAATAAACACGTTCTAGCAATCTTTTGAGAAGGGGCATTGAAAGAGTAGGTGCAGCACTGATTCTTCCACCGAGTTCTGGCACAAAACACATTGATAGCTAGGAAGAAACATTCCTCTTCTTCTGATCATGTTTCTGGTACTCAGCCTGTCCCTCAAAACTAACCAGAAGAAAATTTTGTGTTTACCTTGACAGGAGGTCTTCCAAATCTGCTTGAAGACGGGCATTACATTGGAGTGTCCACAAAGCGAAGCATAGGCTCTGGCTGAGGAGAAGCTTGGTGAACCCCAAATGTATGACCAGGAATCACTTAGGTCCAGTAATTCTAATTCCATAAGTTCAGACTGAAACTCTTCAAATTGATGGAAGGCCTGGTCAGAAAGAGGTAGATTCAACAGGTCTAAAGTGTATTCTGCATTTAGGGCCATGCTTACACTTAATGCTTTGTTCTTTGCAAATGAATGTAACTCCAGGAATTGCACTCTCCTTACTCTATTATGCCAAAGATCATCCCACAGCAGGCAGGATTGTCCACTGAAAACTGTCACCGTTGCCATTCCTTTGAATTTGTCCAGAAGTTTGAGAAGATCCCTCCACCAAAATGAGCCTTTACTTGAGTTTGTGTTTGGTAGCTTCCCATTTTTATAATGCTTGTCCCAAACCAGCTGCACCCATGGTACTTTGCTTTTGTTGCAGAATTTATGCAAATGCTTAAGCAAAAGAGCCTCATTCTGTGTTTGGAGATTCAGAACACCCAAGCCTCCTTCTTCTTTTGGGGAGCAAACTAAGGGCCATGCTGCCTTTGCGGTCTTTTTTTCAGCTGTTGTTGATCCCCTCCAGAGACAATGTCTTCTATATTTATCAATCTCCTTAATGACTTTTTTTGGAAGTAGAATCGAGCACATTGTGTAGGTGGGCAAGGCAGAAAAGACAGAGTTGGTAAGCTCTAAAAAAACAATTCTAAACCAACATATTTTTGAGTTTTGGATGGTGGTTGATACCATTGATCCTTGATCTCAACTTGCAGTAGTCAGTGTCTACTGATTCCATGTTAACCCTGCTGTTATTCTCAAGGTCACAACCTTATCCAAAACCTCAGCTTCTTCTCCCCTCTCATTAGTACTGACATTGAGGGAACGGAGGACTATTTTGATGCAGCCTCACAGAATGCCATGCATTTTTTCCTGGAAGTCACTCTCCCTTTCAGAACTATCTTCTTGAACTTAGTTCCCCTAGCTCCTTGATTGCTTTTGGACTTGTTTGCTTGATATCCACTTTCTCTAGTATTTGTAACTCTTTTTGTTTTCACATTCTAGGCAACTTAATGCCAGATGTATTAGACTAATAGCTAGACAAAGCCATGCATAGATTAGCAGTTGCATAAGCACTACTCACAAAAATTGATGTGATTGTAGGGGGGGCATATGACCCCTGCTAACTCACCATTGGCTCCGCCAGTGACTGCAATATCATGCACAATGTCATGAATTCTGCAAGTTTTCATTAGGGAATGTGAAAACTTGCAGAGTTTGTTGCCAGTAGCATGATATCTAACTGCAATATCATGGACAATGTCTTAGTCTTTCGATCAAAACAGATTTTTAAGGAGATGACCACAGAACCACCACTATCTGCTTAACTTTAATGCTATTCTATGCATGAATGGTCCAAATACCATCTAAAACAATAAGGTACATTATTTCCTTAAGTCGTTTAGATACTGTCCTTGATGATTTTCTAAGAGCTTGCTAAATGACTCTGGTCCAAATTGTTACTTGATCATCTCCTTAAAAATCTTCTTTTGATCGAAAGACTGTGACACTGTGATTCAAGGCACAGGTTCCGAACACATCAGTGAGATCCTTGCTATCAAAGACCTTCTTCATGAGATTTGTCTTGCTAATGCGACCCATCTCGACTAGGGATACCACTCTTGGACCAGCATTGGAGGTTCCATCTTCCATGGATTCTCTCGGTTTGCCCATTAGTTCCATTAGTTTCTTTTTTGACTTAGCCAAACCAACAAGCTGGGCTTCCTTCAAATTTATAGCGTTGAAATTCCTAGTGAATTATGTGTCACCTATCACAATACTGGAGGTGGATGGTGTGAGCTTGATGGCATTATACCTCATCCTTTGGCTCACTTCCTAGACTCTTAGTTTGAGGTGCATATCTGGATTGGACAACAATGTGGTGACACTTGCAAGCTAGTTGTGCAAACCATGAACTCCTCTCCGGTTGTCTTCAATGTCATAGGCCAAATCACGGGTAAGCTCCCAATATGCCTTTAACACCCCCAATGTCGTGGAGAGCAGCGCCGAGATGGAGCAGAACAGAGCACCAACAATTATAGTTTGAGCTCAGTTTAGTAGTGTTTTTTATGCTAGGCAGGGAAACTTTATTTAATAGTAATCCTTGTGCGCCAAAAGGCTTTACAGTTTTACAGGATTGCTTGGTTGGTGAAGATAGTACTTTGACATATCACTATTCTGATCTGTTCGCTCTTGAACTACAAAAAACAAAAACAACCCTTTAAAAAATCAGTATTAGTTCGATGAGATGAACTGTGGCTAGTTCACCGCTGAAAGTAATTATCAGCTTGGAAATTCTGCTCTTCGTATATGTGGTAGATAACTATGACATTGAAGTCAAAACATTATATAGCTTAAATGACCAACTATAAATATGAATTGAATGAGACCAACTTTATCCTGGTTACCTGTTCTGCTAGACACCGTGCATTAATTACTACATTATTCCTTTATGTTGTTTGTACAAATCTATTTGACATTTTTCTTGTCAAAACAGAACAATAAGGCGTGTGCATCTATACTGTTCCAGAGTAAGAGCATCTCCAAAAGCCTTTCCAAATCCCACTATCTGACTCACTATTTTTAGAGAGTCATTTGCATAAAAATCACTTGCTATATATTTATATTCTCCAACAGTTTTTCTATATCTCACATGCACTTTAGAGAGTCATTCTTGTCTTCTATATTTGGCTAGCAAAAAATTCAGAATAAAAGACGGCTATATTTGCATAACTATTTAGACAAACTATTGGAGGGTATTATTTTTTACTAAATCTCTATTCCTAGCATCTAGGAAGGATTTAGAGAGTCTCTTGGAGTTGCTCTAAAAAATGATGTTCTTTTTTTAGGGGAAGTAAATGTGATTTATATGGAAAAGCCGACACAAGCTATAATTTTAGATCGAATGAGTACAAAGGAAAATTGAAGTGAGAATGGCTTCAGGGCATTTGCAAATTTGGAGCGATGATTATATGGTTTGAAAAATTGAAGACTAATACCAGGCACTTATGATTAATGGTGCGAAGTGTAGAGATGTATCCCTTTTTATACATGCCATGTCTCCTTTTTCTATTTGTTCGGTTGGGTTCGTGTGTAATGAGCATGCATGTTGCCTTTACTTTTTTTTTAAAAAAACACACACTATCCTTTATTCAACTACATGGGAATAGAATTGCAAACACCATTTGAATTTGAATATGATAAAAACCATACATGCCTACTGGCTACCACTACCAGTTGCATGTTGCCTTTGCTGACTATTTTGTTTTCTAAATAAATGGGCCTGCTTCCTGCTTGGTCCGTCTTGAATAAGTGGGCTACTTTATTAGACTGAATTATTGATTAGTTGGGCTGGATAGGACTGGAAATAGCTTTTGTCCATGGGCTGTGCTGGACATAATTATTCGTTGGGCAGCATAATCTCTTGTGCTGCATGCATTGCTTGCTCCGGATTTCCTATATGTAACTTCCGGAAGATTTTAGCTTACAAATCTTTGGTGTTTGAGATCCATGCTACGGTAGATGAACGACTAAAGATGAGGTGGGGAGCCAGCCAACCACCATATGGATCATCATTGATGATCAATTGATGAGGTAGCTAGGGTGGTGGAAAGCAACTTGGGTCACTACTGATTCAAAGTTTTGTGAAATGTTGAAACAGGAATTTGGAAGTGTTGCATAAGAGTATCTGAAATGTTGAAGTAGCAGTAAGGAAATGTTGAAGCATGTATCAGGTATTGGGCCTAATGAGTTTTAAAGTTAGATATAGTTTATCCATCTTGCAGAAGATAGACAGGAGTTCCCTAAAAAAATGAAGATAGACATGAAGCACTTGCTCCGGAAGTAGTGCTTACAGACATTTTCACTACGCATACCATATACTCTCCGTATGTCCTGTAATATAGCGCACTGTATGAATGTTACGACAAATCTATATCTCCTACAAAGAAAAACTCTACTAGCTAATTCTCAGTCCACTATCAGATGCATTTATGGTCAACTAACATTTGTAATTATGATCTAACATACACTAACTAGCATTATACCACATCATCCACTAACATCCACAAACTAATATCCATCCCTTTGTATTAATAATCTTTCCACATCATTAGCAATTTCTACATCAACACACGGGTATGCTTTCTTGATCGTTCAGACCCTTAAGGTTTATGTTCGCAATTTTCAAGAAATAACTCATATTTTAAATCTCCCTTTCATTCATCCAATGATCACCAAAACTAAGCTTAAATTTCCCGCGGCAACACATGGGATCCACCTAGTTAATAGAATGGAAAATACCATGCACCCTCATTTCATTTTTAATTAGACTCTATAATCAACATGATTAATGGTGGTTGGCTGATAATGGAATTTATATTTAATGTAAAATTCATTTGTCCTCTAGGATATATTATATTTGAGGATAAATTTTAAATACTAGAATGCACAGTATTATAGGACTGAGGGAGTAGGATGTACGGTATATGGTTATATCATATATATGGTTCATTCCTATTTCCTTTCATTTCATAATTAATAATTCATAATACAAATGAAATTGTTAGAAAGGCGGAACTCCATTTCTTTTGAAACTAAATCAGGGTTAGTGTCCATGTTCAGTGGCAGGACTGGCAGCCTTGGACTCTCTTCAGAATAAAGTTTGATGAAGCCGAGAGTACATAATGGAGACTGGACGTTCATGTAGATGGGCTTGGTATTCGTTTCTTTATGACTTCAGAACAACCAAACACTAGGGTGCACTGCCATCATGGAAATAAAAATATCGTCATAAAAATGTACGTATCATCATAAAAAATAAAAATATCACCATGAAATTTCTTACGGTACACTTACCATTAGGGAAAATAAAAAATACCTGGCTCGACAAAGTAATTCCAGTTTTATCTGACGTTGGTCAGGGAATTTCGAGTTTCCAGTAGGGAAATTGAGTGCGTATATAATAATAAATGAAAAGAAGCCTGCAGGTCTGTACAATCTGATATTCTTGTCTCTTCCACGGCAATGATCGACAAATCTTAAAAGAGAAGAACCTAGATTTGTTTATTTGCAGGAAAGTGTAATGCTGTCCTAGTGTCACATTGATCACTTTTGTTAATCTGATTAGCATCTAATTCTTTTCGTGGAGACGATTTATCTGTTCCCTCGGCGTGTTTCACATTGTCTTCAAAAGCACGTAACGTAAGATACAGCAAAGTATTGTGCCACAGTGTTTCTCGTCCAACAGGTCCTGTTCGCATGAACTTAGGGCATCTCCAATGATTAACAAATACGTATTTCGGTCAAAAAAAAGATTAACAAATACGTAGCTACTCTAGAAGCCATTCTTTTGGCTATTAAGACGTCTTTAATGATAACTTGCAAATGGCTAAGTAGATGAGACATAGAAATAATGAAAAAGTAAAACTTTTGTTGGCTATTGACGAGATAGGTTAAATATAGCTAGCAACTCCCAAATAGCTACTCTAACATGTTCTCCTATAAATACCTCTCTCACATAACTCTCTACTATAGTGCTTATTTTTTCTAATTTCTATGTCTCATCTAGCTAACTGTTTGCAAATTGCCCTTGATAGCCAATAGAATTTCTCTTAGACTAGCTATTTGCGAACCATTGATGACTCCCTTAGCAGCCCAGCTTATCAACAATTCTGCATTGTTCTTTACTCATAACAAAACAACATCAACCGGGTTATCAGCCACTAGAAAACTACTAGTCAATATATTTTGTTGGAATACAACAAGTAAGTTGCCCACCTCTCCCCATCAGCTTAAGCTTTTGAATTGAACTGGTCGGTGCATACAACTCAATATGGTATCTAAACCAGAGGTCTCGAGTTCGAATCCTAGTTAGCATAATTAAAATAAAATAATTGTTGCTCGCTCCTATTTCACGTCTGAGGTTCGTCCGTCACTGAGATCTCTCGGCAGAGCCTCGGTGTGAGGGAGAGTGTGATTAGTGCTATCAAGGCAAAACCTTTGTTTGTTAACATCAGAGTACATAGTTTGGTCGGTCTGCAACATCATTATGTACTGGTTTATTGTAGGGAATTGGTGCACCCATCCAACAAAGGGGAAAGCAAGATAAATTAAGATATTTGAAAGCTTGCTAGCTCATAAGGTTCTTGTTGATGGAATTTGTCTTTCCGGGTTTAAGTCCTCGATTGCGCATGGGTGTGTTCGTATTTATTTTCGTGAATTCTAAATCTCACCGATGCTATTCTTTCAGTGATAGGAAATATGGCCATTGCTAACGAGATGCCTATGTTAAATTTGTCATTCTTTTGATTGGGCATACTTGTGGAGGTGGTCATATGGGCATACTTGCATGCGGGTATATTCATAAGTGTGATTGTCCTATATGTACTGTGCACCTGAATTGTGTATCTAAATGTGCTCTACGGTTCAACTATATCTGTTTGTCCATATTATATCCCATCATGGTTTTTGTAGCTCATACCCGAATAAAAAGCTAACCCAACTCTAGGAAAGTGAGGAGGCAAGCAGCATCCATCAATGTTGTCGATGGTCACAAAGTCCACATTGTTGGAGCATCCATCATGGATACATATATAGCTTTGAGTTGCAAATCCATCGAGATGATCTTGCTTTGAGTCCTCAACAGTATGACACAACAGCAAGCTTATACATGACATGTCATTGCCATAATTCATTATGTCTATTTATAAATGATTTTTTTATTCTACATCTTCTGAGCTCCCTCACTCTGTTTGAGCAGACACACAAACTATCTCGTTTTTGGAAAGATATAAGTGTTAGGATATATAAGAGGTGGACTCTTCTGTTTTCCATCTTATTTCTCTTCCACATAAAGAAGAGTGCTGACCTATAAACTAGCTGAAATGGCATTGTTATGCCTATTATAAGGTGGAGCTTTAACACTATGAGAAAGCGTCTCCAAGCATGGTGAAGTGTTGTTACACTTGCGAACATAATAAATCCCTCCACATCCGCATCTTTTTATCACCGTCATGTCACATGGCTGGAGCGCCTGGCCACCCCGGGCTGCTGCGCGGGTTCATCTCCTGTCTGGTACTGACACATTAGCAATAGTATTGAGGACATCTTAAATTGTTATAAAGCTAAGACCCACTAATCTATTTCTCTGCGATTTCATGAAGCCACATCACCCCGAAGTCCATACCAAGTCACTAATCTACATCCATTCAATCCTCGATGCATCCCAAAGGTTGGCTCTGCATTTTACTATGATGATCATCCTCGCGTCACTCTAGGAGCACAAAATGAGCAGGCAATGAATTAATCCAAACCCCATCCACTTCAATGTTGCACGGCTGTGCCACTACCCCTACCATGCTCATCTCCTAAACATCTAGAAGATAATTAAGGGGGAGGTCCTCTGATCGGAAATTGCCACTCTTCCTTGCCTGTTCATTTGGCACACAAGTGTTGAGGCGTGGACTCTCTTCTGCTGATTTTAATTCAATGTTTTTCAACTGGCTATTGGCTGGCAAGGTATCAGAACATGGCAGTTCCTCTTCCTCCAAAAGTTAAGTATACTACTCTAGATTTACTTGACCACAATATGTACTACTAATTTGGTCTGCATGTACATGCCATTTTGTGCAGTTTTGCAAGCAATAATGTAAGTATTTTTTAGCGACCCATGCTTTCTTTGATGAAGTTGAAGATCCAAGATTAGCATGATGTTTTTTTTAGTTCATTATTGAAATTACTTTTACCCTCTTAACTTGATTCAAATTACTTTTGCATACCCACAACAATGCGGGGGAATTCACATAGTACCTAAATCCCAAACATTGACTTAAACCTTTTCGATGAACGAAAACGATGGTTGACTCACGATAACTCAACTGGCTATCTGCTCCGTGGCAACCGATGGCCTGGTATAAACTGGCTATCTGCTCTGTCCAAATTAAGTGCACGTTTTCCACTTCAATCAATGTGCCAAACAGTACCAACTTTGACCAAACATGTAAAAAATATTAAGTTTTATGAAAAAATGCACATAATTAGATCAATGATGCTATATATTTTCATAGTAAATCTATTTTAAGACACAAATGTTAATAATATTTTATACAAATCTTGTCAAATTTAAAAATTATTGACTCCTCAAACTACAATTTAAAGATGTGTAATGTTAGTTCTTACCGGATTCTGTAAATCAACTATGTTCGCACGGATTTGAGAATTGACGTCGGCGTGGACTTAAAGGAAGGGTGAGGGCAGACAGAAAGGACGGCAGAAATTTTTTCGTTTCATTAATAGGTATAGATATGAAAAAAATTTTGGTAGGGGACTCCCTGTCCCTGCTGTACGTTCCCTTAAATAAAAATAATAAAGCAGGAGCGCTGCTAACACGTACTCATCGCGAACATTGGGAGACAAGCCTTTTACAGTACTGAAATGCTATCTAACAAAAAAACAGTTACAAGATAGAATCATTGTTATCGTTCTAGCTCTAGATGAAACACAAGATAGCATGTCTTCCCTTTCAAGTAAATTTGCCTATTGGAGTTGTTGAACTAAGATTCGCGGATTGTTGAAACAAATATAGAAAAATACTGAAACGCGGGAGGTTGGTGGGCTGTAGTGGTTACGTATTGGGCATAATGAGCTTTTTTTAGATCAAAGGCATTCCCCTGGCTTTATTAGAAAGCGTAACGAAGCCAACGATCAAGTACACTGGGGTTACCAGTTTTACAAAACCAGCACCGAACTTTCGCGAAGACTGCCCCGACAGTGGACGAAACAGAAAACCTCTGAACGGAACCGAAGAAAAGAAGACAGGCTACGTAGAAGACTTTTCCAACTCTACTCTCTAAACTTGACACCTCTTGCTCCCTCACGCCAAAATCCTCCATGCGCTTGAAAAGCTCCCAGCAATCACCCTAGGTGGGTGGCACTTGTCGACAGCAGGCCGATCAACTCTCCTGTTTTCGGCTGCAGTTTAGGCTTGATGAGTGGCTTCCACGACTTGACCAGCGTGAGGGTCTTGAAGATCAGTACTTGTGGTGATGACAGGGTCTTGTTGTTAAACACCACATCGTTCCTTGTCTTCCATATTGTCCACATCGCACCTGCACAAATGAGAAAGATCGCTTTTTTGTTTACACCTCGACAGTTATCCACTATATCTCTAAGGAAATCAGCACAGCTTGTGGGGGACTGAGGCCACCCCAAAAAGGTTCTGAGAAAGGCCCACACGAAAACTGCAATGGGGCACTGAAATAAGAGGTGGTCAGCTGTTTCCAGCTCTCCACAGGTAGCACATTCAGGGTCCCCTGACCAATTTTTTTGTTTCAGTTGCACTCCAGATTGGATTCTGTCATGGACAGCCATCCAGAGAAATATCTTGATTTTCATGGGTAGATTGCTCTTCCATATTGTCATCATCTGCATATCTCTTATGCCACTGAATGTCATAGCTCTATACAAAGATTTGGCTGTATACTTTCCTGACTTTTCCAAGGCCCAGCTCACTTTATCTCTCCCCTCACACAGTGTTACTTCTCCCAGTAACCCTTGTAAAATTGTCCAGACATCTCTCAGCCCCCCTATAATCTGTCTTCTAAATTGTATATACCATCTCCCCTCCTTCCTTACTTCAGCTACCGAAATGTCAGGCTTAGTTGCAATTCGGAACAGACTCTGGAAAGCTACCATCAATGGAACATCTCCAAGCCAAACATCATACCAGAATCTGGTCTGTCTTCGACTTCTGACTTCAATAATTCTACCTCTTTGGTAATCCTCTCTCAGCTTCAGCAGTGATCTCCAGAATTGGGACCCATGTTTGCTTGTTACCTGAAATATGCTATTCTCCCCCCAGGTACTTTTGTTTCAGCAAAGTGCAACATAAGCTCTCATCATTCCTTTCTAGTTTATCTATCCACTTTACCATCAAACATGAGTTCATAACTCTTACATCAGTGAAACCCAAACCTCCAAAGTCTTTTGGTTTAGCCAAAGGATCCCATTTAATCATATGGTATTTTCTTTTCTTATTGGTGCCTTGCCAAAAGAACCTTGCTCTGATAGTGTCAATTATCTGGAAATTCCCCTCATACAGCTGATACACACCCATAGTGTACATGGGAATGCTGGAGAGACAGGATTCCAATAGAGTGGCCTTCCCTCCCGAGGTCAAGAACTCACATTGCCACGTGCCTAATCTCTTATCTATTTTATCACTCACATAGTTAAACTGTGCTTTGCTGATTTTGCAGTCACTCACAGGTAGACCTAGGTATTTCATAGGAAAAGTGCCACACTTACACCTCAGAACCTCAGCTACAAGTTGTTTGTCACACTCATCTAATCCAACGGTGAATATCTCGCTTTTTTCATAATTGATCTTCATTCCAGACATGGCCTCATAACAGGACAGAATATACTTGATATTTTGTATGTTTTCATATGTAAATTGCAGCAGTATCACTGTGTCATCTGCATATTGCAGGTGTGTCAAACCTCCAGGTATCAAGTGTGGGATCACCCCTTGGATAGCCCCCTGCATTACTGGCTTTTTCCAGCATGGTTGCCAGAGCATCCGCCACAATGTTAAACAGTAGTGGGGACAAAGGATCTCCTTGTCTAAGGCCTTTAAAACTTCTGAAAAACTCTCTCCTCTTTCTCCATTTATATCGATACACACCCTGCCTCCTTGCACAGCACTCTGAATCCACTGTATCCATTTATCACAGAAACTTTTCTTTTAAGAACCTCATCTAGAAAAGGCCAGCTCACTTTGTCATATGCCTTTTCAAAATCTAGTTTTAGAATAACTCCTTTTGCTTTTGACATTCTTAACTCATGCAGAACTTCCTGAAGTATGATCACTCCTTCCAGGATATTTCTTCCTAGAATAAAAGCTGTATGTACAGGACTAATAACTCTATGCCCCACACTAGTCAATCTTATTGTCAACACTTTAGTGATTATCTTGTATATCACATTGAGAAGACATATGGGTCTGAATTGTTTGATGTTAGTGGCTGGTTTCACTTTTGGGAGTAGGATAATAACTCCATAGTTCACTCTTCTGAGGTCCAAAGTACCCTCATGTAAGGCATCTAACATTTCCAAGATACATCCTCTAATCTGTTCCCAAAACACTTTGAAGAATTCAATGGAGAACCCATCAGGGCCAGGAGCAGTATTACCTCTTATTTCCTTCACAGCCTGATCCAGCTCATCCATTGTAAAGCGCCTAACTAGCCACACATTCTCTTCCTGTTGTATCCTTTTTTCCCCTGTCCACATATCCTCTTCTAAATGTATATTGGCTGTCTCCGATTGCCCAAATAGGTTTTTATAGAACTCTGTCACATGGTTTCTAAGCATAATTGGGTCTGTCACCACCTCTTCTCCACCTCTGTTGTTCTAACATGGTTTCTAAGACATCTCTTTTTTTAACAATTACAAGACATCTTTAAATAACCCCACTATGGATTCTTCGGAAGTAGACATATCTATATAATCCCACTATGGATTCTTCGGAAGTAGACATCTCTAAATAACCCCACTAAGGATTCTTCGGAAGTAACCAGAATGCATGCTCTGCATGTGGAACTTCATCGAGTTTTCGAACTTCACAACTCCCGTCT
>DXKC01005842.1:0-16586 GCA_031170775.1 Cymbopogon citratus
TATGTTTGAAGGGATGTTGCTTATGAATGGTTAGCGCTAAACTATTACGATCCTGAGCTGTAATGTTGTGGAAAGTTCAAAATCCTTCATGGTTTCGCAGACTACTGGGTTTATGAGAGGCTAAGTATGAAGAACAATCGTGTCGGTGGTTGTTTTCTTTACTTAATTTCTCATAAATTGGGCGGTTCTGTTACAGCGCCCTGTTTCACAATATAGAGAAACACAGGCAAGGGGTAAACCCCCTACAACTAATTGGTACTAAGTTGATGATAGTTTTTTGGATTCGTTCTTACTAAGATTTCTAGGCTAATACAATCCCCGGCAACGGCGCCAGAAATGCTTATTGACACTTCTAAACATCGTTACTGGAAATAGACAAAATCTATCCCCGGCAATGGCACTACAAATGCTTGTTGACACTTTTAAACGTCATTACTGGAAATAGACAAAATCTATCCCCGACAATGGTGCTAGAAATGCTTGTTGGTATTTCTTATATCTGTTGGATAATTCTACAAGCGCACAGAATCTACCGATGTAGCACTTCACCCGGGAGTATTCCAAGGTATAGTTATTTATTTTATCCCAAGGGAAAGCGGTAGCTATAAATACTTGTAAGAAAGGGATCCTATCTCAACTTAACCATGACTAGTGTAGAGGGGTGATAACGAAGAGTAAATGAAGGGTTGATGATGATTCAGAGATAAACAAGGGGAAAACTACATGATAACTAGAGTAGCGTAGCTAGGTGGGAGGACAATGAGTGAGAAAGGTTCCTAGGATATCTAATTCTACTTCTGTGAACTAGTCTAATCAATTAGCAGAGACAAACTAAGATTGATACCTTACTAATGGTTGCCAGGGATAGCCGAGACGGTAAGACGATTAAGAGGTTTTCACCTCACCCCTTATGCAAAGTGACTATTGGGCTTATGGACGCCTTATCTTTTAAAAACTAGCTCGAACGTGAGGAGAACCTAATGCCACCCATGATCTATCACCTACTAGGGAGTGCGCTCCCACTTTTCGTGCGAGCCAGCAACACCCAAAGGCAAGACTTAGCCTAAGCACCGCGCTTATGCTAGTTCTCACTACTCTAATTGCGATCAACAACTAGAGCACCTCGCTAAAGGCGATGGGAAACAACCACGAGTTTGTTACAGGATCACAATCTAGTAATGTAACTAATAAAGGACAAGATAGAATACTACAATACTATTGCAGGAATAATATTGCACAAAGTAATACTCAGAAAAGTAGAAAGAGAATATATTAAGTAAAAAGTCTTAAAGAGAAAGATACAAGAGCTATACCAGACTCTCCAGAAGATGGCCCCGAAGACCCCAAGCTTTGCTCGACTCAACTCTAACTCTCACACTAGACTACTACTACTAATCACTTGTATCTTGCTTGGATCACTTGGATCTTGAACTCATCATGTCTTAGGAAGGTGGAATCAGCCACAATTAATAGGGAGAGGTAGAGTAGGGGCTACTCCATCGCCCGTCAGCGATCCGTGTGCTCCGTACTCTCCACCCTTGGATAAACCGCCTTGGTAAACCAACTTAGGATGGACGTCGTAGATTAATCTCCACATGACAGCATGCATGAGGTCGGTGGAGCTTGCACCGCCTTTGGGGCCCACATGTAGGGGTCGGCCGACCCCTCCATGATAGGTGGGGCCTACCTGGGTACTCCTGAGTTGATGTTGAAGTCGGTGGAAGCAAGGTGAGCTTCCAAGCTCACATCTTGGGGGTCGGTTGACCCCCTCATGACAAGGTGGGCCCACCAGTGGTCCTCCACTAGTGTCCCCACATGTCATGGGGTGAGTCTCAAGTGCAGCTTCACCTTTATTCCTTTGGTGTGGGTCCATGAATCCATGTAACTTCATCTCTCACCCTTGAACAAAAACACAATGTTGATCTGAGGGTCTAGAGTGGCTTGTTGAGGCTTCACATGGATCATGCCATGTCACCATGGCCTTGGGCACCATTTGAGGGGGTCGGCTGACCCCCCTTTTGGTGGGTCCAGGTGCCCATTTTGTCCTGAAATATCTATACCTGCAATCCAAATACTAAGAGTACAAGTGGAACTGATTATTGATAAAAGTATATCATGTTATGTAAGTCTTCCTCTATTTCTAGGACTGTTGACGGTGTTTTGATGTGGAAATTTAGGGTATAACCACCGTCAGCACTTTCATTGGCCGATTTGTGGTAGTTTACTTTGATGATATCTTGACTTATAGCAAGCCTTTGGATGAATATATGGATCACTCACATGCTGTTTTTAATGCTTTACGCAATGCACGCTTATTTGGTAACCTTGAGAAGTGCATCTTTTGCACGGATCGAGTCTCTTTTCTTGGCTATGTTGTTACTCCACAGGGAATTGAGGTGGATGAGATGAAAATTGGAGCCATTAGGAGCTGGCCAGTACCCCAATCCATCACACAGGTGAGGAGTTTTCTTGGTCTTGCAGGTTTCTACCGCTGCTTTGTCAAGGATTTCAGCACCTTTGCTGCCCTATTACATGAGTTGACAGAGAAGGGTGTGGTGTTCCATTGGGGTAAGGCACAAGAGGAGTGAGACATTAAAAGGTAAGCTTACACACGCACCATTGCTGCAACTTCCAAACTTTGGTAAGACTTTTGAGTTAGAATGTGATGCTAGTGGAGTTGGCATTGGAGGTGTTTTAATGCAAGATGGTAAGCCCATTGCATACTTCAGCGAAAAATTGCACGGCCCTGTTCTAAATTACTATACATATAATAAGGAATTGTATGCCCTTGTACGTTCTTTAGAGACATGGCGTCATTATTTGTAGCCTAAAGAATTTGTTATCCATTCGGATCATGAATCGCTTAAGTATCTTTGCTCACAAAATAATTTGAATCATAGACATGCTAAATGGGTTGAATTTATTGAATCTTTTCCTTATGTTATCAAACACAAAAAAGGGAAGGATAATATAATTACTGATGATTTGTCTAGATGATATACTTTGTTGTCCCAACTTGATTGTAGGATTTTTGGGCTTGAATTAATAAAAGAACAATATGTGCTTGATCCTGGTTTTAAAGATGTGTTGCTGAATTGTAAAGAGGGACATACGTAGAACAAGTATGTGATACATGATGGATTTGTGTTTAGAGCTAACTGTCTATGCATTCCAGTTGGTTCTGTTCGTCTTTTGTTGATACAGGAAGTGCATGGAGGAGGATTGATGGGCCATTTTGGTGCTAAAAAGATGGTAGATGTTTTGACCACACACTTCTTTTGGCCATAGATGAAGAGAGATGTTGAGCGGTTCGTGGCACACTGCACCACATGTCAAAAAGCTAAGTCTCACTTGAATCCACATGGGTTGTATATGCCTCTTCCTGTTCCTTCTATTTCTTGGGCAGATATTTTGATGGATTTTGTTTTGGGATTGCCTAGGACTAAGAGGGGGAGGGATAGTATTTTTGTGGTTGTGGATCGATTTTCTAAGATGGCACATTTTATACCATATCATAAAAGTGTTGATGCTACTCATATTGCTGACCTCTTTTTCCAAGAGATTGTTCATTTGTATGGTATGCCGTCTACTATTGTTTTAGATCGCGATGCCAAATTTTTGAGTCACTTCTGGCGAACTCTATGGAATAAGTTGGGCATAAAATTGTTGTTTTCTACAACTTGTCACCCACAAATAGATGGACAAAAGGAGGTAGTGAACCGTACTTTGGGTGCTATGTTGAGAGCTATATTGAAGAAAAATTTAAAGATGTGGGAAGAATGTTTGCCTCTGTGGAGTTTGCTTACAATCGGGCAACACATTCTACCACCAAGGTAAGTCCTTTTCAGGTAGTGTATGGCTTCAACCCCCGTACTCCAATTGATATTTTACCTTTGCCTACTAGTGAGATAATTCATCATGATGCTATGGAACGTGCTAAATTTATTATGAAAAATGCATGACACAACAAAGCACAACATTGAAAAAATGACTGAAAAGTATAAAATTGCTGGTAGTAAAGGTAGAAAAGAAGTTTTGCTTAAACCAGGTGATTTGGTTTGGTTGCACTTGAGGAAGGATAGGTTTCCAATTTTGAGAAAGTCTAAGTTGATGCCTAGAGCTGATGGTCCATTTAAAATTCTTAAGAAGATTAATGATAATGCATACAAGCTTGAGTTGCCCCTGAGTTTGGGGTTAGTCCCACCTTTAACATTTTAGATTTAATGCCATACTTGGGAGAAGCTGATGTGTTGGAGTCAAGGACTACTCCAATTCAAGAAGGGGAGGATGATGAGAAAATCACTCCTTCAGTTACACAAGATGATCAGCTGCTGGACATTCAAGGTCCAATCACAAGAGCTCGCGTGCGACAGTTAAATTTAGAGGTGAGCTCATTCCTAAGTAATTCTTTTTATGATTATTTTTTACTTAGGAATCAAGGAGAGGACCAGGAGACACCTAGAGGCCCGAATAAAGATGGAGGTCCAAATCAAGTCGAGTTCGAGTCTGGTTCGGTGGCACTCCTAAGGAAGAATCGGTCTCGTACCGCTTCTTCTTCTGCCACTCCGTCGACAAATGAACCAGTCATTGCCACATCATCTGAACTAAATAACATGGCCCAGAAGTCACTCTGCAAGTATTCCGTTCCTGCTGTTGCTAACGTGCCACCGAGCCCGTTATCAATATTAGGGACAGGAACTTCGAACTTAGGACTGGGCTGATCACCATGGTGCAAGCAAGTCCATTCTGTGGACTACCCAACGAGGATGCAAACGCCCACCTATAAACTTCCTTAAGATGTGTGACACAATCGTCTTAAAAGACGTCACACAAGATGCTATCAGGCTCCGTCTGTTTCCCTTCTCCCTTGTGGGGAAGGTGAAATAGTGATTCTATAAGGACAAGGAAGCTGTTAACACCTAGAGCAAACGCTCTACGGCGTTCCTCGCTAAGTTCTTCCCCATGGGCAAAACCAATGCCCTGAGGGGAAGAATTGCTAGTTTCCAGCAGACTACAATGGAACCCATTCTGGAGGCATGGGAGAGGCTATAAGAGTACATACAAGCATGCCCCCACCATAGAATGAAAGATTGGCTGGTGCCCCAAAACTTCTACAATAGGTTAACACCCATGTTGAAGGGACACCTAGATGCCACTGCTGGTGGCGCCTTTCTATCACTCACTATTGAGAACGCTATGGCGTTAATCAACAAGATGGTAGAAAACCAAGCTTGGGGGAGGAAAGAACTCCCGCTAAAGCACAAAAAGGTATGCACACCGTGAAGGAGATCGATATGCTTGCCACAAAAATAGACTTACTCCTGAAGAAGTTTGACGAGCGTGCCCCAGAAGATACATCTGGCACCGTCAACGCTATGGACTCTCGCATGATGTGCCAGGTCTATGGTAATGTTGGCCAATCGGGGAACGATTGCCCTAAAACCCATAAAGGCACAGCCTACATCAACAACGGGTTTCGCCAACAACAAGGAGGAAGGAATGGCTGGAACAACCAACCTCGTCCACCATTCCAAGGTAATTCAAACTACCACTCCAATTACAATTCGAATCAACCTTCACTTAAGGATTTGGTTTTAGGCCAAGCTAAAATTAACGAAAATCTTACTAAAAAGATAATGAACAATGATAAAATACTTGAAAATATAAATGTTAAAATAGAAGAATTATCATCTGCTGTTAAGAACCAACTGAGCTTTAACAAAATGATAGAAACTCAATTAGCTTAGATAGTTGCTGCTGTTCCTGCTAAAGCTACTACTCAACCTGCAAATAATATTGAGAATGTGAACTCGGTGACCACGAGGGGTGGTAGGTCCACTCATGATCCACCCAACCCTAACTATGCAGCAGGTAAGCAAAGAGAAAGGCAAGAAGAACAATCATCATCCTCAACCACAGTACTAGAAAGAACAGAAGAGAGAACCTCACCACTTGAGTTCTCAGATACATCCTACCTACCATTCCCAACAAGAACTCGAAAACAAACGGTGGACGAACAATTTGCTCGCTTTGTTGAGATGGTGGAAAAGGTACATGTGAGCGTCCCACTCATGGATGTCTTGCACGTACCTTCCTACGCTAAGTACATAAAGGACATCATGAACAACAAGCAGCCTTTGCCATCCACAGAAGTGGTGAAGTTGATAGAAGAGTGTAGCGCAGCTATACTCAACCATCTACCAGAAAAGAAGAAAGATTTAGGGTGTTCCACAATCACCTGCTCAATTGGGACTCAACAATTCGACCATGCCCTGTGTGATCTTGGGGCCAGCATTAGTGTCATGCCCAAGATTGTTTTTGATAAACTAAATTATACACCTAGCACCAACATCCATGACACTACAGCTGGCCGACTCCTCCATCCGCTACCTAGCAGGGATTGATGAAGATATCCCTATGAAAATCAGGGGGTACTTGTGCTAGTTGACTTCATGGTGCTTGACATGGAACTCACAAAAGAGACACCACTCATCCTTGGGCGATCATTCTTGAGCACTACGGGAGCTCAAATTGATGTTGGGGCTAGAGAAATCCATTTCAACATCAATGGAAAAGAAGAGAAGTTTGAATTCAGGCCCTGCAGGCAAGAAGAGTGCAAAATGATTCGCATCAAATATAGACCGAACACTCAAGAGATAACCGAAGTTGAAATACAACCACAAGGCATAAACTTCAGCCCTAGGCATAACAAGGGAACAAAACAAAGCAGGAGCAAAAGAAAAAGGCAGCTCCTAAAAAGAATAAGAAGCAAAAGAACAAAGTAGCTCCTACACAAAAGAAGAAGCAAAGCAAAGTTCCTCTTCAACCCAAGAAGAAGAAAACAGTTCCTAAGAACAAAGTGGTGAAGAAGGAGGAGACCCCCACACCATCAAAGAAACTGGTGCAGCCAAACCAAAAATCACCTACAACACAAACCGCTGCAACCCCGCAAACAAGGAAGATGGTGTGGAGGCCCAAGAAGGTACAACTGTCCAAATCTCCCGGGACAGATATACCTTCGTCAAGCAAGAACTGAAGAGGAGAAAAGTCCTGCTCATTGGACTATAAAGGTGAGCCCTGACCGACAGGTAAACTAATAAGTTATCTCTAACTTAAAAATAAAAAAATAATAAAAATATATAATAATGATAAATAAATAAATAAATATAAATCTTACCAATCTTGTCATCCTGCCACCACTATTTGTGCTAAGCATACTGTTTTGAAACATGACGTGCAGCTCACCATGTTTTCATATGTTAAAAATTCGTGCGTGGTGTTTGGATTCTTAACTTATCTTGGTTCAAGCTTTAAGGACTGACCATTGAAACTATTTGCTAGCATAGGCTGAGTATTTCTCTATGGACTAACCTTTGTAGAACAAAATTTTTAAAAACATTTTTGAAGAAAGTCCTAGGAGCGATGACAAACATATGGTAAGTCAAAAATAAAATAAAGCACCTTGGCTACAAGCTAGCTTGGGGAGGGGACCCCCGCAAAGGTATGTGCATTGCATATTTATTTCCAAAGCAAATTTATTTTTCTTTTAGCATATTTACATTTCAGTAATCATGCATATAAAAAATCTAAGAATGCAAAAAAAACCAAAAATATTTATTCCACTCTATATATGTGTTGTGAAAATGTTAGTTCAATCCTTGTTGAGATGATGAATAGTTGCTCTGTTTTGTATTTTTCTTATACCTGCTTTATAATAGAGCTTTCTCTGAGGTTTGAGTTTAGTAGCTAAAAATGTCTCATCCTAAAAACTTGAACTAGTGGGTTACACATGCTTGATCGTGTCTAAGTTATTGCCTGATATGATATAGTGTCATAGACTATGCTATGACTTTGTTCTAAGTGAGACTTGACATCCAGAGTTTTATTTCAAAACATATTCAAAGAAATAGTTTCTCAATGATTATGAAATACCTACCAAGGCCATACAACATGATTCAAAATTTAAAACCTATAGTCATATGCTACTTGTTTGATCATTGAGCTATGTCAAATTATTGTGACCTAAGTCGAGATTATATTCATGCATCCATGATCAAGATTCACGTACACCCACCAAAATAAGGTCAACTCTTACATTGAGAGTTGCGCACAACATGCACCTTTTCCATCCACTAAAAATACTTTACTCCTGCACTGGCAGTAGACACAAAAATATTTGTTTGGAAAATACTCCATGTTTTACAAGATAATGATCTCTCTCAATATGTGATTGTGCTTAGGCATGGCTATGCAAAAGAAAAATAAAAGAGAAAAAACATAGAGGCATATGGAGGCCTATAGCATTGAAAAAAAGAGATGAAAGAAAAGAGAGCCATGTCTTTAGAAATAAAATTTGAAAAAGAGAGATCAAAACTATAAAAAGGAGTATAGCGTAGAATTAGGATCCATCTCCATATTCCACACACCTGCACATCTTGATCAAAGTATATGACTTGTATCTCTTTGTGGTTCGGTTTTTAACAAAGCAACATATGTGATACAAGTATGCCCACTTACATACCTACCTAAAAACTCCACTCAAACAAAGCCTTAGTGGTAGGACATAAAAAGAAAGGCAAAATATTACAAATGCCTTTGGTGAGTTAAATATACACATTGAGCGATCGAGAGAAATCATTTGAGGAACTTGGCTTTCTTTTACAAAACTTTCAAAACCTCCGGATATATAGTTGATCTTGGGATGAATGATAAGCAATGTCTTTGAATCTGTTCTATCTTGCAAAAAACCAAGACTTAAGAAAGCTAATAATCCCTGTTTGTTTTAAAATAATAACAGGGTGGATGAAATGCTAATTTATTCAAACCAAGGTAGAAAATTTTGTTATAAATCTAGTGCATTTGAAATACAATTGGCATAGAAGCAACTCCTAATCAACAAACCAATGCCTAGCTTTGCTCGGGGACGAGCAAAGGGTAAGCTTGGGGGATCTTGTTACCGGTCCTTAACGATAAATTTATACCGCCAACATAGAACCAAAAACAGATGAATTATACATTCTTACACACATATACCTTTACTACTAATGGAATTCCACTTGTACTTGAAGAATTATCACTATGCAGGAAATACACGAAGTACATGGAATATCCACACTGAAAAGGCGCCTTTTCAGGAGAAGTATTTGCCAACTCAAAGGAAGGCATCCCAACCAAAACCACTATGGGCCAAAACCACAATGACACGATGATCCAGATCCATTGTGGAGGGGGCTGAAGCTGAGCCCGAACGGCCCCAGGAGGGGGCCGGCCGGCCCACCCCCGAGGCGGTTCGGCCCAAGCTTTGGCAGGTTGGTAACATGAATGCTGGGGAGGGCGGTGCACTGCTGTTTTCTACCAAACTACCCCTGAACCGCCTTCCACCTGCTATAAAAGAGGAGGAGGAGCACCCCCTACACACACTCATTTGGAGCACTCCACCTCACTCTCTCAACTTCTTTAGGCTTAGCTAGCTAGAATAGAATTGGAGCAAGGCTGAGCTCTTGGAGGGCTTGTCTCCTAAGAAGAAGTGCTACTCTCTTGGTAATATACTATGAAGAGTTCTTCCTTGCTTATGCCTTTTACTTCTTTATACATTCTTGCATATGAACTAGAGTATAGTCTTGAGCTTGATATATTCGATGCATATGAACTAGACCATAGTTCATATGAGAGTAGATCATCTTGCTTGTACTTGTTCTTCGTCGTTCATATGATTTACAAACTCAGAGACTATGATAGGAATAGCATGATGGTTCGTCGTTCCTTCGGGTTTGCCTATGTCTTAGCTCGTCTATCCGAAGGGTGGGAGTCCTAGGGGACATAGGTAGTTCCTTAGTATGCGGGCGTGGTGTCCGGATATGAGGGAGCCTTCGGATATGATGGCATACCACGGTTGAGGGGTAGCGCGGCAGGGAGTGACCTAGTCCTATCCGTCCTTTGTAATCCCCACGTCCATATGTTGTGTAGGAGTTGTAAAGATCCCCATCGGCTGACAGATCAGCTGCCGGGATTCTCTCTATCATTCTTGACCTTGACTAGTAGCTTGACCTGTTTATCATATGACACTAACTATTCTTTGCAAATGTATAAGTTGTAATCTGCTCCACTTAGGATTATTCTTTTATTCTTTATTTTACTTTTTTCCTTGAGGTTGATCTTGTGTGTCCACTATCTACACATCATATTATCTTACCCCTGCATAGCTTTGGGTCATATTTCAATGATATGAAGTCAACCACCTATATGCTAAACATATTTGTAACCCGCCTTTTTTGGGAAAATATAAATAACGATACCCTAAAAGACTTCTAGGTGAAATGCTACAATGATAGATATGTGCGCTTGTGGATATTATTTCTAAAGGATTGTGATCTATCACCATGGCAATACTTACATCATTGCTAGAGATCTAATTCTAGTAGTGTTGCTAAGATCTGCCAATAAGGCATTTCCGGCGTGGTTGCCAGGGATGGACTTAAAACCTCCATACTTGGTGATTGCGTTAAGAAATATCAACAATGATGAACCAAAATCATAGAACAAGATGTTGAATTCCGAAGGACAAGAGGAGGATTCGGGCCTCCATTCCCCACACAAAAACTCAGAAATCTATGGACAATTTTTTCTGTTGCTTGACCTCTCTCGTGGAGTAAAGGAGGAGAAGAAAACCTACAGCTAGCAGGAAAAACGAAAATAGAGAGGTAAAGAGAGTTGGGGACTCCACCTACCTATTTAACAGGAATATTACACAACCCTATTTTGCCCCTACATATTTTTAAGCCAAACCACTTCACCCGAGGGTGTAATAGTCCGACTCTAATTTTATTGATCCGATGGCCACCGCGCCTTCTCACCGATAGCCTTGTTTCGACGCAATCTCCCCGATGCCGTCACGCGCCGTCTATCCGCATCGGGACCTTCGCCCGGGTTTTGAGGCCCAAACCTGTAAAACTCACCGCCGATGGTTTTGAGGACAAACCACCAAACCTCCTCGTGAGTAGCATAGCCTGTACGCATCCCACGCCATGTGCACTTGTGCTTGTCGATGTCCCAAGTGTCAGCCACCGCGGTTGGCCACCCGGCTGTCTGGTCCATCAGTCCAAGCTCCACGTCCGCTCTTCACCACTCCCGGTCCGTCAGCACGGCACGCCCCGCTTGACCTTCTCTCGGCCGTTGCCACCGCCTCCGAACTCCTCACCTGCACAACACAAGCCAAGAGACACATTTCGATATATTACCCTTTGACAGGGATCAGAAGAACCACCGAACCAACAGTCAACCACAAGTGTTGGACATGTTGACAATCGCTCATCACACCAACAAAGATACTACACAATGGTTATGGAAAAACCATGTGTTCGCAATCTGACACATCCGATGCTTGTTAAATCTGCAGAAACAAGCTGTCGATGATGCCAACTTATCCAATATGCTAACCAGCAAGAGTACCACCTTGTAACCAAGGATTAGCATGTTATCACCAACTTCATGCCTCTGGCGCAATGAAAAATAGCCATTTCATTTTCCCGGAAGCGCCGAATCCCGCCTCGCAAGCTCGATGGGATGGTGAGCGGTACCCAAACCCATCTCAATCCTGCAAACTTCACCACCTTTGCAAATGTACCAACATCACTAAGTGTACATCACCATGTACTCGTGTGTTAGCAATTTCACACTCATTTTCAAAAGATTTTTCAATTAGCACACTAGATCCTAATGCATCAACATATATGATCAATCTAGTGGTACCCATGAACCGATATACTGAAGATTTTCCCTCTTCATAGTACGGCTATCGATCCTAAATCACTCACACCCTCTATGGTGTCTTAAGTGCAAAACAAAATGGCCATATAACTTTATACCTTTGCCTTGAGCCCATTTTGTTTCTCCATTCACCATTCACCAAGTCTTGAGCACTTGATCATCTTTTCGATCATCTCCATCCATCCACCATGATCACCATAAGCTCCTCACTTGGCTAGGACCACCTTATCTAAATCATCCACTTAGATGGAGATCATTAATTAGCCAAAACCAAACTAAAGACTTTGACAGATGAAGAAGGGCAGAGATCGACACAGGACGGGATTCGACGGACACAAAATTCGTGTGAGAGAAACAAAGAATCACACATGTGACCAATAGCTTTCCTTAAAAATAAACTATTATAAAGTCAAATCAATACTCCCTCCATCTCACGAATAAACACAATTCTTTCACTTCTATGATTCATGTTTCACCGTTCGTCTTATTCAAAAAATTCTAATAAATATTATTTATTTTATTATGATTTATTTATCATTAGAGATATTTTTATAATAATTTATTTATTTTATTATTTGTACAAAAATTAAAATAAGACGAATGATCAAACAGAAATCGTAGAAGTTAAAGAATTGCGTTTATTTGTAAGAGAAGGGAGTATAGATAGTGAACGCGATGTCATCTCTGTTCGTTTAATAAACTTAGCTAAATTTAAAATAGTTTCACTTTAATAAAAAATACATTCGAAGACGGTCTTTATGTGCAATCAATTGGAACATACTATTAATTCAGACTATCCAACATATAGGGGTGTTGCATAAATTTAAAAGTAATAGTTCAAAAGAATAATATTATCTCTCTTTATGGGCAATCATTTGGATGACTTCAGATGCAGATATGGAGATTGTCCAACTGATTTGTTCCATAAAATTTTTTTTAGATAATGAAAGAAAGTTTGAGCCTTTATCATTTGAGAATGGTACACGGCTATGTATGTATGTATACTATACATACAACAAAAAATCTTATTTCGATGTTGTATAATTGAATCTTTTGTACATAAAAGGATTCCTATCGATGATGGAGAAAGTCGCACCAGCAGTCTTGTAAGAGGACATGTACGCATATACTGTATGAATAATAATGCTTGTGGTGATTCATGTGCGATACTAGTTGGCCACGGCAACGAACAAATACGTAGCCAAGACCGAGGCGAATAAGAGCATCTTCAATAGTTTGGTATTTGAAGTTGGCATTCTAGTTTTTTTTAAAAAAAAATCTCAAAATAGACCCTTCAACAGTTTGGCATTTGGAGTTTGCATTTTGGTAAACTGGCATTCGGGACTCCTAGATTGGCAAATATGCCAAACACTCTGGGACTTGGCATCCGCTTTTCCACACGCGGTAGTTGGCCCTCCCGCGTGCCGGCTTCTTCTCCCGTGGATGCATATGTGTAGTTGGAGAGATTCTTTTTAATTTATCAAGTCAAAATTGTCAAACACTTGAAGAGAGTCTTTTTGGACTTGCCATATTGTTAAGGAAGTTGGCATACAACAAGAATAGCCAAACCAAAGAGTAAAATGCAATTCCGGTTACTAAACTTTTGTTAAGGTGTCATCCTGGTAACTAAACTTTTAAAGTGTGTCATTTAGGTACTTAAACTCGTTTTGGGTTTCAATTACTATCTTAATAGGTCTTGAGCAGCTTTACTTTTAACATAAACCTCCTCGAGAAAATTTTTCAATCCAGTACACCTGCGGGTCCATTGACCAGAGCATTGTCGCTGCTAAAGCTTCTTACCTTTCTCTTCTAAACTCTGGAAAATACTCCCAGTTCGCAACCTACCAGAGATTGGTGGCCGCTGCCACAGAGCGTACATATATATCATTTGTTGGCAAAGAAAGCACATTTTTGCGGCAAAATTTACCAATCACGTGCATATATACTATAACACAAATATTAACCGTGGCATTGGCGTCTTTGTCTTCAAGGAGGATTTTAAGGCCATCTGTGAAGCCAGCCCAAGTAATAACCAGTGAAACCTAATCTTGTCGTCCTTTTTTAGTCCAATTGTTCCATAAAATCATCAAACCATAGAAGTGACCAAGTCTCTGCCTCCATCCCATCAAAAAAGTCAAGCTTTTCATCCACATAGCTTTTGTGATTACCACTGCCAACAAAAATACCACCATGGTGATCTTCTATACTGAACTGACCACCACCCTCGCCTACATTGCCAACGTAAAAAGCATCACTATATTTAGATCCTGGAATCCAATTTTACACAACTATATTTAGATGGGCACTCTACACAAAGTAACAATATGCATGCATAATAGTAGATCACTATATTTAGGTCTGGAATCTAATTTTAGACAACTATATTTAGATCAGCTCTCTCCACAAAGTAACAATCCCACGTCTTGCCACAGGATCTGTCATGCAGTCTATTCAAGTTGAGTTTACGGATGGTGATCAGGAGCTTACAGTAAACCAGTGCATGGTGCCCTTTGTGCCGCAATAGCGCCGCCATGCTGATCGCCGGGTGCCGCTTGATCGCCGGGTACTGCTGCCTGGACGAGAGGTTGCGTGATTGTTTGGTGGCTGATTGGATCACCAGGTACTACGACTGATTGGCGACGCCTGGAACTGCGGAAGGCTTGCGATTGTATTGGCGGCGCGCGGAACAGAACTGACGAGAGGGCCACGTACGGGGGAAGGAGCGAGACCGTATCGACTAATGAAGATAGGGGCCTAATTGCATTACAACAAGGGTGTTTGGGTGACAATGGTCATTAGCAAGCTGAATTGAGACCCAAATCAAATTTGAGTAGCTAAATGACACACTTTAAAGTTTAATTACCAGAGCGACACCTCAACAAAAGTTTAATGACCGAAATTGCATTTTACTCCAAATGAAAATCGCCAAACTGTTGAAGATGCTGTAACATGGGAGGGTAAAAGAGTAATTTGTGCCGGATAGACCATTTGCTCGCCGTCGTTCGCCCACCGCTTCAATGATTCTGCTCTCTTCCAGATAAAGCGAAAGGTAAGCCCCAACCTTTTCCTATTCCTTTTTCCACCCAGACACAACGTAACCAGCCAACAATAATCCTCCACTGCGGTCGCTCCTCTCCCATCCTCCTCAAGTTGCGCGCGTGCTCTGCTTCTTCGGTTCCAAGGAGCGGCGGCCATTGCTGCTGGTAAAGCCGACCCCTCCCTCGCCCGTTTTCCAAATCAGGGTTGTTCTTGACGCGGGTTGCCGATCCGATTCTTTCGGCTCCCTTTCACTCGCTCGGGATTCTTTTCCCATTTCGTGGACTCCTTTGTTTCTTCTCTTTTTCCTCCCCCCGTTTATTGGAGCAGCGACGGCTTGCTCATCTTCGTGTAAGGAGATTTGGTTTTCCTGCGGGTGAGTGTTTATTCTTCGATGCAGAGCTTCGATTTGGGTTCTTGCTTGGTCTCTGCTCGCTAGTCGCTAGTATGCTTGGGGACGGTGCGCTGAAGGGGGATGCGGGCATGATTGTTGTTGCACCTGCCCTTCCGTTGATTCCTGAATAACTGTCATCATGAGGATGGTGTGGCGCGACCTTTCAGTTGCGGATGTCTTCTCTTCGGCGTTCAGCGCGATCGAATGTTCAGTTATGTATGTGCGTTACTTTTTTACATCGGCGCAGATGAACTTGCAAAATAGTGTGCGAATCAAAGGATCAGTAACTTGCTATAGGGGGAACGATCAATGATATGCGAAGCTGTCAGGTTTAGGTGCTTGATTCGGCGGAGAAGCGTTTAGGCAGCCGACGCTACGATTTGGGGGTTGATATATAAAATAGGCTAGAGCATTCAATTATGGATCAGATCAAGGGCTGTAGAGTGTAACCCATTTTATTTCTGAATCCAAACTGTAGGTTGATATATGTCAGTGTCATGAAATTGAAAACTGATAATCATTTCCTGACTTTTTCCGCTGCTATAGGTCACTTGATTATTTCTGTGCAACATTATCCTGGTACACTGGGCATGGATATTTATTTATTGGTTCCATTTTTGCCACGTAGGCAGATTGATGGCGATGGAGGGACCTGTTCTATGTCGTCCTGCAATGCAAGCCAAACTGCCGGCTGCTACGCTAGTCAACAACTCCCTGACCAAATCAGGGCAGCTTGGGACTGCATTGTTTGGTGCCATTTCGAAATACAGGAACATTTCAAGATTCATTTCTCCAATCTCTCAGCCATCTACGAAGAGCATAGGTCCATGCTGTAGCTTCAGCTCCTCTTCTGATGGCAATGGATACATGGCTGGAAACTTTAGTGAGAGTGATGAAGATTATGTTAATTCTACTGTGCTCGAAGCAGGTAATTTATCGACAAGGTGGTCTGCTTTTATATGGGGAATGTCATGCTACATTCAAGTTTTACTTAAGATTTATTTATTAGCTATTCCGGATCTGATTTTCCTATGTGATCTGTTGCTTGACTTTCTATGTTCTGCTCGTTTATCACAAGTATCTTACTATGTGAATGAAACATCTGAATGCTTTCCATTGCAGTTTTGTAATTTATCTTGTAACTGTACGATGTTGTGCCTCGGTTGCAAAGTATTGTGCATATTATATCATCATTGGTACCAAGGTTTTGAAAATCGTCGATTACGACGCGCCTAGGCGCGCTGAATCGCTGGTCGGAGGGTGTCCGCCTCGCCTATGGGGGTAGGCGGACCCCTAGGCGGCGGCGGCTCGTCGGCGGCGCCGGTGGGGGTGGAGGAGCGCCTGGCGGAGGTCGCTGGTGGGGGAGGAGGAGCTGCGGGCGGCGGCGGGC
>DXKC01005854.1:0-14211 GCA_031170775.1 Cymbopogon citratus
ATTAATGCGTGGGCGAGTGAAACAGCAAACAAAATTAACGCGCGTGCGAACGCGGCCGGAGAGTTCACGCACGCACGTTCCCAGTGCCCATGATCGAATGCTCTGCCCCTCATATGCATGGCCGGACGGTGGCCAACGGTCCAATGTGAAAAGGAAACTCACAACACTGGCAGATCGCAGCATACGCCTCACTCTCCACTCTCTCCTCTTCTATATATAGCTAGCTGCTAGCCACCTCCTTCCCCTCGATCCGTTCCACCTCCACCACCAGTACGCCTCGCAGTCGCAGCTAGCTAGTAGAGCTCTCGTCTCAAGCCAGCACGTACCCGGCAGCCACGAGCAGCCCCGCCCGCCGCCGGAGAGATCGAGATGGAGGAGCCGCGGATGGACGCGTCCTTCTTCAACTGCGCCTTCTGCCGCAACACCCTGAAGCCTCCTACGTTCAAGGTAAGTAGTCGTTGCTGCTAGCTGCATGCTCCATCTGCTGATTCTTCATCTGATTCTTGGTGTTTGGATTGTAGTGCGACGACGGCCATGTCTTGTGCCAGCTCTGCTCCGCCCACGCCTTCAACGTGGACCGCTGCATGCCGTGCCTCGACATGGACCGCCGTGAGGTTTTGCGCTTATCCCATAAGCGAGAGCACGATCGATCAGTCCTTCTGCGACTACGTGCCCAGCTGTGAGTGCCCAGTGGAGGGGTGCAAAACCATTGTTCCAGGCCGCCAATACTTCGAGCACATCCACAAGAACCACGCCGGCCAGAGGGGCCACAACAACGAGTGGATGGTCTCCTGCTTCAACGGCAAAATAGCCGACGTGAACGTGTACCAAGATGTTACTGCTGCTGGACGCCAGTAGTCATCTCGTCTTCCGAGTCCTCGTCAGGGACTTCGTCGACCACCAAGGGGGTGTCCTGCAAGATTTGCGGGTGGCCATAATTAGCCCGCCATGCAAGGTCGATGGCAACCTCTATAAAGCCAAGTTCACAGGCAGCGTTGACAAGATGATGAAGCGGCGTGGGTGGGTGCCGTACGGCTTGGAGGAGGTGACCGCGGAGGTGGCCCGTGAGAAAAACATCATTCACAGGATCATTGTAGATGATCCGCCGTCCGAAATGATGTTGAACATCTATCTGGAAATTTTAAATTCTGAATTAGTAGCTTTGTAATTAAGCTGTTTGCTATTTATTATTAAAACATTAATTGTTGTTTCTCTATTTATTATTAAAACATTGTTTCCTATTCTGAATTACTAGATGCATGATGTTTTACCTCCCTCCGCTCGCAAGCACGTACGCCCGGCTCTTTCCTCTCGGCACTCCCGCACGATCCAATTCCCTCCGTTCCTGAACTGACAGAGAGGCCATTTCAAATGAAAGTCGGCACCCGCACGCGCACAACGGAAACGCCCCTCTCTTTTTTTTCAATCAATGAATTATTATTATTCCCTCAGTTTTAAATGTCTTTTCAATAATCTACTCTATGGTTTGCAAAGTCTTCGCCTGTATTTACTGTACTATTATTCGCCACGTGGCTCTCCGCCTCTCCCTCTGCCTCACCAAACTAGAACCTCCTCCGTTGGCAACCATGTCATCTTCAGATCTTATCAGAAAAAAAATGTCATCTTCAGATCTTCACCTCTATGATTCAGAGGATTATAGAGACGTAAGAATAGAACAAAGTATAGAAGAATAAATATTTTAACACCATGAATAATGTGGAGTGACGAAAGATAGGAAACTACGCCCTTTATAACGTACTGCAAGAAAAGGAACACCATGCATGAACTGGTAAAAGTGAAATCACATTATCTGTCGCTCTTTGAATACCATATATATTTTTCTCATGGTTACTCAAACAGCTAAGTGTATACAAAAATAATAATTGCGTAATGTACACTGGACGTTTGCCTAATAGCATGCACCAGAAACAAAGCACACACTGACACACGGATGGGGGAAAGATCAGTCAAAGGCATCAAGAGCGATCATGGTCCTGATATGCTGCATTGTTATTGTGCCATCACCCTGATCCTTTTAATCAAAATATTCAATGCTCATAATGACCTTGATCATGGAAGGTATATGAGCAATAACACCGCAATTCAAGTAAGCATGTCACACACATAGCCAGCCACACTCACTTGTATGATAAACTGTTGAGTGGAGAGTCCAAAGTCAACCTTGATGTTTTCCGCCAAAAAAAAGGAGGTTAACCTTGATGCATGCAGTGCTGCTATGAATGAATCCTAGTAGCACTTTAACTACTATGTTCATCTACAGATAAATACATTTACTCTTTTCTGAAGTCATGAATCCTCAGTTTTTGCCCTGAACTGACAGAGAGGCCATTTCAAATGAAAGTTGTGCAAACTCATCTAAACCAAGTTTCCACAATTTTCACTCAGGGGACTATTTTCAGTAACAGGGTTATTTTCACTAGCGGATTTATCTGCACTAAAGCTGTCGGTGCCCCTGAAGACCCCAGAGTAGTACTTGAAGTGGTGTGCCAGCAATGACACGATGGTAATGAACTCGCAGCCATTACTGAGCTGCCTGGCATGGGACTCTTGGCTGCAATGATCCGCAGCATACAACAACATCTCAACCCACACCCCCAGGATCAGTTCCAAAGTGTCTCGCTGATCTTGCCACTGCAACTCTATGCTCAGAAGCTCGTTGGCGAGCAAGATTGCATACATATTAGCATTGTCACGGATGGAGTCCCCATGTGGATTTGGTGCCCTTACTGATCCCTGAGACAAAGAAGGACAATTACATAAAACTATTGCACCCTGAAGTATGTACTTTGTTTATTATACTAAGGTCTAAAACATTAAAAAAATATAGATTGCCTTATTTGAATTTCATTATATGATAGTTAAACGAAATCAAGAAACAAAATTCATATGATCCTTATGCCTTGAGAGAGAGAACTGTGAATGAAATTTCACTGAAAGAAAATCAAATTGGAACTGCTTTTTTGGGTGCAACTATCAATATAGGCATGTGCCAGTTCTGTTAGTAAAGTTAGCAAGTATGAAAACAAACTTTTTTAAGATATTCTGTATCTTCAAACATATTTACCAACGAAATGTGTTTCAGTTGAATAGTCAGGGAAGCTATACCTGCAAATTGAGAGGCACAAACAGTTAAATGAGGCACAATTCGGGCCATCTTTCCAAGAAAAAGAAACAGATTTTCAGACAAATGATTGAACTTGAGGCCTACTCAGCCCATACCAGTGCAAATTGGGAGAAACTCCACGCCACCTCTGCAAGCTTCTCCCTTCTTGTGATCCTGGAGCAACTGGGGCCATCATGGTGGAACAATTCCTCAAGAATATAGTACGGGTTCCAGCTTACAGGGGACGGCGCCACTGGGTTATCCTTATCACCAAACCGCATTCGGCACTGTCCTTCTAGTTGTTCGCAAGAGGCGAGATGTATGTTGTGCCGTGCAGCGCCAGGCAGCATGTTGGGTTTTACCACCAACAAGAACATCAAATAGTTGGATAGCACCTCCGTGGCCTCAAGGAGCTCTTTTGCATGTTTGGCCTTGGATTTCCTAATGTACACCTCAGTTGCAATATGCCAAACAAGGATGCTCTCATCAAAGTCAATGTTGACGCTCCAACGAGCAAAGTCCTTGTAGGCCTCCATACGTTTCAGTATAAAGCTGCCTCTTGAGTTCAAGTCAGTATCTTTGTGTTGCAGTGCTTTCTCTTTGCTTCGCAATGCTTGCAGAACCAATTTCTTGATATCTTGTATTGACAAAGACGAGTTAGCGTGTGGAAAAGTGCCTGAGAAGTGCATCTTGTTCCACCAGTCCTCAAGCCCCAATTTCATTGCTAGTCTGCTCCCTATCTCGTTGGTGTTGCGGGTGCACAGGTGGAACAAGTTGTACTGCCCAATGGAGCCCGACCAGAGTCTCCTACTTGCTGGATGGACACGCTGACCAAGGGAAGTGATAATGTGGAGAGGCCACTCCCATCCCCTGCCCCTGCGGTGCAACAAAGAACATGTCCAGGTGGACAGTACAGCCCTGCACACTGATATGATTTCTAGGACCAAAGCCCCAACCAGTAAAACATAACTGATAGCCACATCCACTCTGTTGTACCGATTCCCACTGCTGTTGATGCTGAGCTGAAACAACAGGAACGTGGTGGCTGTGCCAAACAGAGAAATGAAATGGATGCAGAAGCCATACCATGTGTGGATCACTGCTGCCTTGGTGTACAGGAAGTCATACATCAGAGACAGCTCCATCTCGACCAGCTTGTACAGATCCTCTCCCAGATAAGATAACACAGAACGTGGTTTAGATTGCGAACGAAGCGAGGGATTTGGTAGCATTATGATATCGGCGAAGACACCTTTGCAGATATCGAACTGGGAGTGGGCTCCAAGCAGCAGATCCTCTTCGCTAGTACTTAAAGTCAATAACTGATAAGGGTCAGTCTTGACCTTCCGGATGCTGATGCTGCTGCGGATGCTGCTGATGTTGCCACACTTGAGAGCCCATATCCTCTCACCATACTTGAGAAGGCCAGCAACGAACATGGACAAGGAGGCCAGCAAAAGCAATGCCCCGCTGTCGGAGATGTACTCGTATATCACATAAGCAGCTCCTAGGACCTGCACAGCAAGAGTTTGCAGATGGCGTAGCCAGAGCGCGTTGTCTTCAAGCGCATACGCTGTAATGTTGTCTGGTCCACCAAGGTGCAGCAGTAGGAACGGTGCCCAGAATGCCACCAGCTGGTGCTGATCATCTGACCTACTGTCCACAGATAGGTGGCCCAGGGTGTATATCGCTGTGGAATCGGCCAGCAAGTACGCCGACCAGAGGAAGAACATCAAGGCGGTGGAGTTGCTATGCCGGCGGACTCCTCCGAAAATGAGGAGGAATACTTGCAACCCAAAACTTACAAGGACCAGGATTTGTAACCCCCATTCATTCCACAGGTTCACTAGCTTTCCAGCCTCAACTACTTCGCTCCTCATCATGTCTGCATACAGTAACATGGTAAAGAGACAGCAATATTAGCAACTAGGTGTTTGTATATGTGCTTTGTGCTTGGAATGTATGCAAAGGACCGAATGGGTAACAGAATGGACCATCTATGTGATCAGAAGACAGTAACAATGGATGCCGATATCTTGTTGCATGATAAATGAGCTCAGAGGATTAGCTCCAGGCATCATAATCTAACTGGCAATATTATAAAGAAGGACAGGAATGACAAAAAAGTAGAGGAGCAAAGAACATAGATGATTAATTACCTGGGAGTTAAATTGCCAAACTTTCTGACAAGGTTTCCTCCAGGCCTCCAGCTGCAGCTACGATGAGGGCCACGGCTTCAACCACCTTTGGTTGGACTTCGATACCTGAAGGTGAGCTTGCAGTCGAAGCAGTTGTTCCATATCGCATCAGCAAGCTCTGTACAGTTGATATGGCACCATTATTATACTTGTGCCCATGGAAACAGATGCAAAGAAGAGTATAAAAAGAAGAGTTTTTCCCTTCTCTTTAAACAATTGAATTACTCCATAGGAATGAAGCACGATGTGCAATGCTTCCCTATGGATTAGCACATGATGATGCAGGAACACGAAAAGGGTTGCACGGAATGGATGCGTGCGCCCATTGAACTGCTAAAAGGTTAGTACTTGTACCACCTGAATCGATCCATGAACAAATCACAGAAGCAAATCCATTTTTATGCACCGATTGGTCTGCAATGTACACTGAGTAATTAATTGAGTAAATACAGCAAGCAAAAGTTTGTTGCCTGACGCCATGTCAGGTCAGGTGATGTATACTCATCAATCAGTACGTACACCCCACAATGACATTAATTAGCAAATCCATTTCACCATGCATCCATGAAGGAACTAGAGGAATCGAATCTGTTAATCCAAGTCGGGTGGATGCTTGCCTGTTGTTGTTGGGACGTTGGTCAGAGGAGGGAGGGATGCCGCTTCTGAAGGCTCTGATTGCCCTCGCGTCGGACGGGGACGACTCGGTCGGTGGACGGCCTGGGCACCAGGCCTGATCTGCGGCGCCGCCGCCGATGAACTACCCGATGCGGCACCGGCGCCGGCAGCGGACAGAGGAATGGGAGAGGAGGCTCGGGATGGTGGAAGTGGAGCCACAGGACAAGAGCAGGGGTGGCGGCGACGAAGCGAGGAAAAGGTGGGAGGTGGCAGCCGCACGCGCACAACCGAAAACGCCTTTGTTTTTTTTCGATTCGATCAATCAATTGTTATTATTCCCTCAGTTTTCAATTTTTCAATAATCTAGTCTATGGTTTGCAAAGTTTTCTCCTGTATTTACTGTACTATTATTCGCCACGTGGCTGTCCCTCTGCCTAGCATTTTATCACTAAACAGGACCTCCTCCTCTGGCAACCATGTCATCTTCAGATCTTATCAGAAAAAAAATGTGATCTTCAGATCTTCACCTCTATGATTCATAGGATTATAGAGACCTAAGAATAGAACAAAGCATAGAAGAATGAATATTATAACACCATGAATCATGTGGACTGAGAAAAGATAGTAAATAATAAAGGCCTTTCTAGAGCGCATGAATTTACATGAATCAAATCATTTTATCAGAAAAAAAACAAGAAAACATGAATTTTTTCCCTCCATTCCAAAGGGGTATAAGATGTAATGTTTGGATGCAGTGTAAGAAAAATACGGGAATTTTATGAGAGTGAGTGACAAACAATTCCATGTTCTTTAGTCAGTAGGTACAATAACACTCTTCTTACGAGTCACTTTAGCTCTTGGTTATAGAGAGAGATTAAAAGATCCTTCTACAATGTCTCAGTTGGTTATATGATGTTAGGTATAGGTTCTAAGATACAGAACTCGAAAAAATGATTTAAGCGCAATAACTACCCTAAGTACTATTTTAACGCAAGGCTTTGCCATGTCATGTCTTTTTAACTTAATTCACAATACTCATACCTGCTCTACCATCTCAGTGGTTAATGATGCATATAATTTCTTCTCGGTTTTTTTACTAATTTATTCTCTAAAATTAAGTCACTTCATAGGATCTGTATGAATCCGATCTTTTTCCTTTGCTCGAAAAGGCTCTTACTTCTTTCCCATATGAAGGAAATTAGTTCACGCAAGAGATGTAAGATAGCAAACTGGTCGATCTCTTAGTGTTGAAAAAGCACAATTCTAGCACAATATTGAGCCAAAACGTCTCAAATTTGAACAACTGTATATAAAGATCAATATTTATGATACCAGATAAGTATTGATAGGAAACAATGCCCTTTTGGAACATAGAAATTTTACATGAATCAATTTATTTTCTCACAAAAAACACAAGAAACATGAAGTTTTTCTCTATTTTAAAGGGGTATAAGATTGAATGTTGGATGGAGTGTAAAAAATAGAGGAATTCAATGAGAGTGAGTGACACACACACAAAAAAACTTTCCATAAGTTTCAGTAGAATCTATTGTCTAAAATTAAGTCACTTCATAGGATCTATATGAATCCGATCTTTTGTTCCAAAGGGGTTTGTAGGAAGTTTTCCTATATAATTTCAACCTTCTAGAATTCCCCTATTTTTCCTTTGTTCGAAAGGGGCTCGAAATTAGTTCATGCAAGAGATGTAAAATAGCAAATTGGATGTAAATTGCCTCTGTCAAAAGTAATCTCTCGGGGTGGGAAAAGTACAATACTAGCACAATATTGAGTCGAGACGTCTCAAATTTGAACAACTTTATACAAAAATGTATACATACGTATTTGTGATAGCAAATAAGTATTATTGGATTCAACATGTAATATATTTTCATGACATGTCTATTTGGTGTCATAAATATGATATATTTCTTGTAAATTTGACCAAACTTTGGATACATAATTACATCTCTTTCAAGACGGAGAAACTAGTTCAAGAATAACTTATGCATTTTCTCTCTCTACGAAATATGTGCCGAGTCAATTTCACAAACTGAAGGAATGATATCTATCTACTTGGAACTATTGGCACACATTTATCAGAAACCAAGCGTCGAACACAAAAGAAATAAAACAGTTGATCTCTTTGACTTTGCTGCAGCGACATATATCAATCAGTGAGGTGAGCCTTTAGGAAAATGGAACGGATAGTCTCGTGTCCATCAATGGTGGAAGTGGAGGTGGCACCAGCAGCAGAAGATTGCTCTGTGGAATGGGGCGGTGGACACGCCGCCCGTACGAATCCAGGGTAGGTAGCTAGCCTGGACAAATGGCTGATTCGCATTTGGCCATGCCCATCACCCGTCGATTTTAACTAGCACCGGAAATGCCCTAAATGCCCTTCCGCGCCATCGTGATATGATCAGAAGAGGATCAGCATCAACATTAAAAAAATGATTGAGCAGGTAGGAAGAAAGATTACAACATTCACGCCAACCTTGTAAAAAAACACTCACGGTTCAATCCACAACACGTCAGCTTGTGCATTGAGCTCTAATAAATATCCGTACCAAATAAGTTGCTATTGCACACTGAGCTCTAACTACATCAGCCTTATTATAACAGATATGATCTGCGGCCATACCCATCATGTTGACGATGACAGTATGTGTATTATAGACAGCTTGAGAATCTGAAACTCTTCTCAGCCACTCTCACCCACGCTTATTCACACCCATTACATCACAAAACACCGTAATTACATACAACGACGTTTCAGGCCTTCAAAATGTCATAAAATGAAATCTGAAACTCTTCTCAGCCACTCTCACCCACGCTTACTCACACCCATTACATCACAAAACACCGGAATTAGATACAACGACATTTCAGGCCTTCAAAATGTCATAAAATGCAGAGGGCCGCTTCCGTTTCTTCATACACAGCTCCTGCAAGCAGAGGGAGTTATATTTTTCATTCACATGTTTAATTATTACTAGTTTCCAAGAGTTCTACAAGCACAAGATATTCCGGAGTAAAATCTTCAGCAAAAATATGCTTATTCCCTTGGCAATCATGCTTAAATTTAAAGTTCCCTTTTCATAAACAAGTGTACCTTTTTATACATATATATTTACACTGTGTACTAAATACTTCTCTACCTTGTATATCAACTTTTTCATGTTACTATGTATGTACCAAAGGTACAGAACAGGTCTTGGTGCTCTTCAAGCAGCGTTAAAAGACAAGTGGCAGCAAACAAACTTAAACTTAGTGGATACCACCAGATTCTATGCTGCAACCACAACTACGGAAAGCAAACGATTTGCAAGTTGCAACCACAACTACAGAAAGCAAACTTAAAGTTAAGTGGAGAACTGGAGATGACTATATGACCAGTACCTCCACTGCAGAAGCCACCCTCAATAAGCTTGCCTCACCCCATGGACGGCCTATCAGTTGTAAACCTATAGGAAGGCCCTGCTTGTCATGACCAACCTGACAAGAGAGCAACATGTCAACAAACTATAACTTTTCTGCCTCTGATCCATATTAAGCCAAACTCATCATTTTTTTTTTTGAAAAGTCGGCAGGGGAGTCCCCTACCTATTTTTTTGGCTTTTCAATTAAATGAAAGAACGGTACAGGAGTTTTTCTATAGATTACAAGACCTTCAGGTCCAAAGCAAAAAGAGAAAACTAGTGCTACGTTAGGCTATCTCTCCAACTATTGATTAATAAGCTCTTATGGGGTTTAGCCTTGACACAGGCCAAACTCAATTCATCAATTTTCTTATACAAGTTCCCAAGTTGTCTATAAGAAACAATGGCAATGCTATTGACATCAATAATACAAAAGGTTTCAGTATATATATCTCGAGTGGTAAAATTATGGTCAGGCTCTGGTATATATAGACCACAAAAGGTAACTAGAAGATGAAACATGCACATGTATGATACATTGATACCACTTACAGGCACACTTATTGCTGGGAGACCAAGAAGGTTCCCTGCTACGATGAATCGCATCAGGTAAGCTGCAATAAAGAGCAATGTTACAAAAGGCGTGAGTGATCTCTGTAGAATAAACAACCATACTTACACTGACCATCAAATATGTTATATCAAGCAAAAAAGAACATATAATTTTCTTAGTAAACCACTCAAAAAGGAGTAATAGGCATGATTTGCTAGACACAATGAAATTAATGAAACCACCCAAGTTCTGTTCTCTTCAAACTGAATGGTTTATTGAGCAAGCAAAAAAAAGAAGTAAAAATACAGCCGAAGAGGAACTATGTTTGTTTTCTCTTGTACCAGCTTGTTTGATTTTTATTATTTATTTACTTTTTTTTAAAAAAAAACCCACACAGATTACCTGCAAAACAACACATATCTTACATCTTCGTAACATAATAGCATTGTGGAAAACATTAAAATTCATATAAACTCGCTTTTGACAAATTAAAGAGCTAATTAAGATGCCTAAAATACAATATACAGCTCACGGTCTACCTGACACAACATAATCCGACTCTCCTGACTTCAGAGCACTTGGAGGTATTTTTGGAGCAGTTATGCTGGAAAAACAGCACAGTTGCTTAGTTATTACAGCAATACAAAGCTTCTTGACATAGAATAACCATGCATAATTTGAGGTGCACCGTGCACTATCGTTTTATGTAAAGTTGGGCATGCAGCCTGGGCCCGTTGGCCCGGCACGAGGCCCGTAAAATTGGCCTGGCCCAAGCACGGCACGGCCCGTTGTGCAACCGGCCCGGGCCGGCCCGGCCCGTGTAGCGGGCCGTGCCTGGGCCGCCGCTCAAGCCCGTGGGCCAGCACGGCACGGCCCGCAACTTACAAAAGGCTTAAAAAAACAACCCAAGAAAGCCAAATACTTAAAAAAAAAAGCCCAAGAAGCCACCAACCAACAGTCCAAGAAGCCAAATACTTAAAAAAACAGCCCAAAAGGCTTTTGGCAGCCCAACAGCCCCCCTCTCTTTTCTAGCATTGGTGGGCCTTAAACTGTCACGGGCCGAAAAAATAGCGTGCCTAACGGGCCGGCCCGGCACAAAAATCGGCCCATAGTGCCGTGCCTGGGCCGAAGGCCAGGCAGGCCCGGTAGGCACGGCCCGCAGGGCCCGCGTGCCTTTTTGGCCCGTTTGCTGTCGGGCCGTGCCGGCCCGTCACCGTGCCGGGCCATGCCGGGCCGGCCCGTTGCCCATAACTTTTATGGAACATAGATATACACTTGTAGATCACATATGTCACTTATTCCTGTCTATTTGAAAAGCGTATTAACAAAGATCAATTCAGGGATATTGTCTAGAATTATGTGCTTCACTTAGGCTACAACTACATATCTTCTATACCACACTAACAGTGGCGGAAATTTACTAAAGGAACAAAGAGGGAATGCAGAGGGGCGCAGTCTATAACTACCTACAAATAGTACCAAAGTTACTGTTTAGATAAGATAGTGGAGAACACATTGGGCAGGAAGGACATGGGCCAGCTTGGTCTAACCAAGCTCCACCCCTGCACATTGATTTATTTCCAGATAAGATATAACTCCAAAGATCTCCTTTACATTATAATCCATTGCTGAGAGATCAAACTTCCTCAATTTTGACTACTAATATATATAAAATAACATTATATAGATTTGCCATGTGAAAAAGTATTTTTCATGTGATAAAGAAAATTTCTGCATTTATTACCCAGTTGTAGGAGTTACTATGACATCGACCTTCTTGAAAGCTTCCATGTGATAGTGCATTATCCTCCTCCTATATAAGCCCCATCAAAATGTACATTAAGCACATGTTTAGTGCAATATGTGAAAAAGAAAACAAACAGTTACAACAAACAAATGTTGCAGGAGCCCCCAGTCATTATTGCAATAGTAGGTCATTAACAGATACTTGAAAGTTTAGATTCAATTGCACAAATCAAGATAAGCTTAAAGCGTAAACTGAATTCATAACCTCTAAGCATGCTCATGTTCACCTTATACTTTGAGAAGCCACATAATCAGTTGCGGTGAACGACCCAAAAAGTGCCAAACTTGTTCGAGTATCCAGCGTAAACTCAGTTTTCCTTCTGGAAGAGACGAGGAGAATAAGAACAATAGTACGCAGAAAATATTTTGCTTAAGATGGCCCCTTCTACAAATAACTTAAATTTTCAGCATGTTGCAGAGCAATAATTTCAAGAAGTGTTTCCACTTGGAAGGAAATGTCATAACTACACAGGGATAACATTACGAAAATGGTATCCACAGATAGGTACCCCGCTTTGTAATGAGGATTCAGGTCACAGAATGACTCTGAGCCAATTGAGACAAGATGGGCAGTACGCATCTCTTCAAGCTCTGGTAATATTATCTCTTCTACCTTCAAAGATGCAAATCAAGACTAGTTAGTTGAGATGTTAGAAGAGATGAATGTGCATATACAATAGATACCATGTGGACATGTGGTCACCTCAGTATCAGTTATGAATTAGAGGAACTTGAAACACAATGAACATATACATTAATAGTCTGAACTTTGTCATAGCCACTTTTTTTTAGCGTAAAATAAAGCAGGGGAGGCCACCACTGTAGAGATTTATCATATATAAAAAAACACTATACAAAAAGGAGGCTTCACCCAAGCCAGTCAAAGCACGCAAGGAGTCATAGACACTAGTTGAAGTTGATGGCACTGATTAATCTAAACATAACTTATATACATCAAAAGCCACATCATAACACAGATGCTTCTATTCTGAGAAGAGTTAAGTCAAATGATCTTTTTTTTAATATAAGAAGGCGGATGATCAATTGTAACTTCTATATCTATAAGTAAGAGAAACATTAATCTTGCATTGTAATCATCTAAGTCACTGAGATAGAATGGGCTTACTTGACATCCGAAAGCGCTGCAGAGAAGTTTAAGTGCATCGTCACATGTACTCAATATCTCATGGTCAGAAACATCATTAAACCACTACAAAGGCAAATTTGTTTTGAGAATAGGTAGGGACATACTAAACTAGCGTTTGAAGTGCACAAACATACCTCTGTATATTTTCCTAATTTAACTGATCCCAGGATATTGCTGTTTTCTGGGGACAAAAAATTTGGGACACATAGTGGCGACTGCAAAGAGGAAAGAAACGGCAATGCAGATGCTGTGAGCCCAATCAAATGTGCTATTTCAGCCAAAAAAAATGTTATTTAGTTATAAGTCATGCTGGATTTCTGGGGAACAATAAAGAAGGCTATTTAGCAAAACAAGCGTTATCTAGCAAAAAAAGATGTTATCTAGCTATGGAAAACAACAAAAAAATTCAATCTGATATCATTTCAAAGCCAACTGCCTAAGGCTGATTGGTATAATCTGACAACATACAAGGCACATGAAAGGCATACCAGCATTCTTGATGTTTAAAAGGCAGGAAATATTAGAATGTATTCCCTCCATTCCAAATTATAAGACGTTTTGGCTTTTCTAGATATATAGCTTTTGCATATGCACTTAGATATAACACTGTGTCTAGATAGTAGATACAAAATAAAAGGAATGTATTTCGAAAAGCCAAAACATCTTATAATTTGAAATGGAGGGAGTAATATCTTACTGGTCTAAGGGTAAGCTTCTCCATAGGTCTTGAGCCTGCTATTGCAGAATACCTGAAATTCCATATAATACAGTTAACAAATATCCAGTTTTATCAACAGTAATTAAACATTACCCAGTATCACAAAAGAAGGATTGGCAAAACTTCTAACTTTCTCAATGAGACAGCTAAACTTAACGGGATTATGCAGGGGATCTCATGGTATCATATAGCACACCAAGTAGCTTACACTAGTATAGCATCCTCAACTGATGACGCAAGAGGAGAAGCAACTTCAACAGTCCCAGAGTCACAAAGTACCCTGCAAACAAGATATATAATCATACTACAACAAGAAATTGCAACACTTTGAAGGATTTTAATGAGATTCAGTATAAGATAATTGAATGTAGCAACTAAATAGTCTAACTTGGTTGATTTTTGGACAGTACCATGCAAAATAAAACATTAAGCTGTTTCAGACCATAGTGGATGCTTGTGACTACAGCAGCTTATTTTAGTAATCTTGGAAGGAAGTCCAATCCATATATAACAAATATGAAAGATAAAAGAATAACTCTTGTAAATATTCAATTCAATCTTGTAAATATTCAATTCAATGGAACTTTTTAGTACCCAGTCATATCTGTCCTCCCATATGTTGTCTTGAAAC
>DXKC01005861.1:0-11457 GCA_031170775.1 Cymbopogon citratus
ATTGTGGTTTTTGCCTTCTAACTTGTGTTTTTTCCTTTTGAGAATGCTCCTTGTATTAAGCCTATCCATGAGAAGAATCCAAGCAAAAATTCTGAGTTTGTTGGAACATTTAGAGTCCCAAATCCAGATAAAAGGAGTCGGGGGCTGCACATTTTTGTAGGGAAAGTTGTAGAACTTTGTTGATGTATAGTTGCTGCTTCCCCAAATATAATGCCAAGAGTATTTAGTATTTGGTTGCACTTTAAGTGTCTGAATGTAATCTTGAAGGGCTGGATACTCTTGATAAGCTTGCTCTGACAAGGGGAGATGAAACTGGGATTCAATGTCGTTATTTAATAAGAATTCAGACACTGATACCTCCCTATTTTTTGTTGCAAAGGAAAACAGCCTTGGAAACAGCCTTTGCAAAGGAATTCACACTTGGATTCAATGTTGTGAAGCTGTTTTTTGGCTTACCAATAATATTTCTGCTGATGACCTATCATTAGCATCTTTCTGGAGACTGAAAATCACAATGAAAACATATGAATCAGATAATGACTCCTCTGGACAGATCACATAGCTGGACAAATCAGCATTGGTATAGAGCAGTATGATTACCATGCAGATATGAACGCACAGAATTCTGGTGAAAACTGATCCAGTGGTGCAGATGGTGGTGGTTGCTCAATAACAGCTTCAAGAAGTTCATAAAAGCTTTCGAAAGAAGGAAATGGAAAGTTGCCAATTGCACATTCCAGTACCACTAATCCTAAACTCCATATATCACTCATAGAACCATGTTCCTTTCCACAGATTCTTTCTGGCTGTCAAGAACAGAAAAAAATTGCTTTGGGTCATAAGAGCTAGTAAGATTCAGATTATTTCATACCAAACTGGAAGACACATTGATGAATCTTGCACTCACAGCCATGTAGTTGTATGTGCCGGTAAATGTATCTCGTCGTCCAGAGGAACTAGAAATAATGGCACTTACACCAAAGTCCGATATTTTTACTTCACCCCTATGATTTATCAATATATTTGATGGTTTCAGATCTCGGTGTATAATGAGCGCCTCATTATGCAAATATATCAGTCCTTTTAGTATCTGCATAAGAAAGGTTTAATTTCAATTATAAGGTTCATATAATGATAGATATGTTCGCTTTAGCAGAGAGACTATTTGTAGCTTCTGCCACATATCACTGACCTGATTACAGATAGCAGCAAGGTAGTACTCTGGAATGGTTTTAACAGTCTTCAGAAAATCTGCAAGGGAGCCACCGTCCATGTATTCCAAAACAATAGAAATGGTGCCATTAAAATAGAAACACTGATAGAACATGACAACATATTCGCACTGAGTTAACAAGTTTGTTATCAATTTCAATTCCGTGGCAATCTGTTTACGTATACTCGCATCAATATTTAGTTGAATAACCTGCAAACACAATGGCAGACCGATGAAGGCGAAGACCCTTTACAACAGTTATTAGGAAGAGTACACAAAGTAGATACAATAAAGAGATAATTCCATAACTCTTTAAACTGTAAAGAACCATAAATACGCAAAATTAAAGAATGAATGTGCCAGGAATACCTTCAGAGCAAAAACTTGGCCAGTAAATTTGTGGCGGACCAATTGCATATCTCCGCTGCTGCCTTTCCCAATCACCTTTATAACATCTAGATCATCTAAGCTCAGGTGAGTATACAGTGGCTCTATAGGAGGAGCCTGAAGAACATTTTGAGCAAGTCAGAAAAGATACGGGGCCAGTAAAGAGTAAAACTAAAACACTAAACAATGGTGTGAGACAACATTTTCCCAACTATAAGCAAGTGAATAGTCCCATTCAGAATTAATTGAGCTAACAGAAACATCTATAATATCCAGTAGGCCATAGCATGAACAGATATTTATAGCTAGCGCCCTACTTTGTGTGTCTCGTCAAGTCCAAAAGGGTGCCAAGAGCCCGAAAGCTACATATCGTTTTCCGTAAACCAGTATCTTAGTGACAGTACCAATGGATGGAAGCCCAGTCGTCAAACTGAAAAAGGCATCAAGAACTCCATGGCTACGTATCGTTTTCCCCAAATTAGCATCTTAATTAGATAATTAGGGGACGCAAACGACATAACATGCTATTACACAACTTTTGTGAAGTGAAAATGATAGTGGTGCAGAAATTTGCCCATATCTACATGTTTGCCAACTGCTTCATATTGCTGCGAAGAAATACAAAAAAAAAAATGCGACGGAATAATCACTGGGCAACGCCCTGATCCCCAGATACAGAGCATGTACCAATTCCACCAACAAACAGAGGTCAACGACAATTTATTAAAATGCGAATCCAGAACACCTACCTCTAATCATATCCCAACCGCTCATTCGATCGCATCATCAAGAGAAACGAACACAAAGATCCAATTTTTAGCTTTGCCGATTCTACGATTTCCATCCAAACGGACGACGCCAAGAAGCGATTTTTAGTCCTTTCGGCTTACCTCGTCTTCCCCACTCTGCGAGACGATGCGGAGGCCATCCTTGCTGACGAGCAGATCCCCGTCCATGAACGTCCCGCTATGCGTCCTGGCCGGAACGCAAAGGTTGAGAGCCCTTAATCAGTAGCAGAACAAGAAAAGAGCTGAGAAAGAGAGCAAAGGGGAAGCTGGAAGCTTACAAGATGGTGCTCTCTTGGGGCGGCAGCGGGGGCTTGATTGCCCTCCGTGGCGCCGTCATCGGAAGTCCGGCGGCGTCGGAGTTGCGAATCTGAAAAGGCTTTGGCCGTGATCGGCTGGTAGAATTTGGACTGATTTCGGCTGAAGCTGATCGTCTGATGGTTGGCTGATGCTGGTAACTGTTCCAATATTCATCCCCTGGGCACCGAAGAGGAGTCGATCCTAGCTGGTCCCATCGTCTTACCGGTTGACGGTTCAGGTCTCCGGTGCTACTGCTAAGCCGGTGTTGAGCACTGGGTCGTACAACAAAGGAGTGTCGAAGCTCTTGGCCTTTACCTTTACCTTCCCAGTGGGATATCCAAAAAAATTTCGACTACAGATACTGCGACTCTGCAATTGCAAGAGAATCCCTTGGACTAACTGAGGACTTGAGAATCTGGAAAATAATCCGCAGGTGGAGCCAAACAAACATGGACACAAAAGAGCAACGATATCATTTTTTCTTTACACAACTTTATTTAGCTCTGGTTCACATGTAGAACCAGGGAACTATAGAGAACATGATAGAAATATCAGTTGGATTTATCTCATGCTCCATCTCCAAATGAGAAAATGGTCGATCCAATACAGGGTTTTAGTTAAGGTGACCATTGTAATACATGTGAAGCCAATACATTATTTTGTGTAACAAACAAGAGCAAAATGTGCTGCTGGACAGGCAAAACTTCAGTGCTCATTGATCTTAGAATGCTATACATGTATATATCATGCATGTGTGTATTATGATGCCACACGCCAATCACAAACTTGACACACGCAAGATCATTACAGCTCATTACACGCCCCAAGCCCGGTCCAAAAAGTGAGGGAAGGAAATGGGAAAACTCAAAACATTTGTGTCAGTAAGCTACTACAGCTCTACACAGATGACAGATCAACTGTGAAGGGGTTGGTCCAGTCCTTTCAGCAGATGAGAAACTGCCTGCCATTTGCCACCGTTCCTTTTCAGAGTTGCCTGGAACTGTAAAAATATACAATTGTGTCACTTCTATGCATAAATGGATACCGAGAAACAGTAAGGAGATTGTTGTTACTTGAAGGTGGCGAGTGGGGATCCGGCAGTAATAAAGTAGGAAGCAAGATCAACATGCAGGTCATCGTACATGCTGAGGAACGGATGATCCTGCATCAAAGGCAGGGGAGGGTAAGACAGATAGCCTAGTTTGCAGATGATGCCTTAGAACAACATGGTAGGTGTGATTGTGTGAAGGTGGTTTTTACTTACTAGTAACACTTGTGCTGATTTTCTATCATTAGCATCCTTCTGGATACTGAAAATCACAATGAAAATGTATACATCAGGCATAGTGTCCTCTAGACAGATCACACGAAAAATCCACAGATAGAGAATAACCAAAAACACATCAAGGACAGATGGAAATGTGTCATACAATATATGATCTAAGCTTTTTTGCTATTACCTTCCAGAAGCTATCCCACCCACATATGTAATGTACAAAGTATGAAATTTGACTTGAGCAATAAAACCATGAGGTCAAAACGCAGGTCCCTCTATTATGGTGTTTTAAGATAGGTTTATGTTGTTAAAGGAAAACAAATTGCTGACAGGTCTCATGTAATTTCATTAGCAAAGGATTGCTGTAAATATGATTGTAAATGCAGCAGTATAGGTACCATGAAGAAATGAACGAGCAGAATTCAGGTGAAAACTGTTCTGATGGTGCAGATGGTGGTGGATGTTCAACAACAGCTTCAAGAAGTTCGTAAAAGCTTTCACGAGGAGGAAATGGAAAAATTCCTGTTGCACATTCCAGAATCACTAGCCCCAAACTCCAGATATCACTCATGTAGCCATGCTTCTTGCCACTGATTCTTTCAGGCTGTCAATTTTGCTTCAGTTCATCAGAACTAATAAAGTGAAAACTATTTCATGCCAAACTGGAAGAGGCATTTATGAACCCAGAAATATGTACTCACCGCCATGTAGTTGCATGTGCCGGTAAATGTATCTCGTTGTCCAGAGGAGCTAGAAATAATGGCACTGACACCAAAGTCAGATATTTTTACTTCACCCCTATGATTTATCAATATATTTGATGGTTTCAGATCTCGGTGTATAATACGCCTCTCATGATGCAAGTGTATCAGTCCTTTTAATACCTGCAGAAGAAAGGCAAAATTTTAATGCAAGGTTCATGTGATGCTAAGGTGTCATTTTAGTAGCAAAGAAAATATGGCTAGCTTCTGCCACATGTCACTGGCCTGCTTACAAATTGCAGCAAGGTCTTCCTCTGGAATGGTTTTAACAGTCTTTAGGAAATCAGCAAGAGAGCCACCGTCCATGTACTCCAAAACAATAGAAATGGCGCCATTGACATAAAAGCACTGATAGAACACAACAACGTACTGGCACTGTGTTGACAAGCTTATTTTCAACTCCTGGGCAATCTGTCTGCGAATACTATCCTCAATGTTTAGTTGTATAACCTGCAAGCACAGTGTGGCAGACAGATGAAGGCGAAGACCCTTGTACAACAGTTAGGAAGAGTACACAAAGTACATACAATACAGAGATCATTCTAAAGCTCTTAACTGTAAAGAACCATAAATAAACAGCATGAAAGAATGAATGTGTCTTAACTGTAAAGAACCATAAATAAACAGCATGAAAGAATGAATGCGTCGGAAATACCTTCAGAGCAAAAAACTGGCCAGTAAATTTGTGGCGGACCAATTGCACATTTCCGCTGCTGCCTTTACCGATCACTTTTATAACGTCTAGATCATCTAAGCTCAGGTGACTATCCAGTGGCTCTATAGGAGGAGCCTGAAGAACATTTTGAACAAGTCAGAAAAAAATGTGTGAACAATATCAGAAATTTTTAATAGGTAAATAAAAAGTAAAACACAAAAATGGTATGAGACAACATTTTTCCCACTCTACAAGCTAGTGAATAGTGCCATTCAGAACAAATTCAGCTAAAATAGAGACATCTATAATTCGAGTCGGCCATAGCACGAACAGATAAGATATTTATTGCTAGTGCCTTATTTGTGTCTCACTCATCAAATCTGAGAAGTTGTCTAGATCCGCAAAGCTACATATCGTTTTCCATAAAATAGTATCTTAATTAGAGTAGCAATGGATGGCGGCCCAGTCATCAAACTGAAAAGGTCATAAAAATGCCACAATGCTACAAATCGTTTTCCCCAGATCAGTACCTTGATTATATAACTAGGGGACGGACACGACAGCATATGCAGACATGCTATTACGGAACTTTCGTGAAGTGAGAAAGCTAGCAGTGCAGAACTTTGCCTAAAATATCTCCATGCTTGCCAACTGCTTTATATCACCGTGAAGAAATATGGAAAAAAAAATTGCGACGGAATTATCACTAAGCAACGCCCAGAGATTCCCGGAGACAACGCGTACCAATTCCACGAACAAAGAGAGCTTATTAAAATGTGAATCCAGAACACCCATCTCTACCTGACCTGACGAAGCAATCAGCGCTCTCAAGAGAAACGAATACAAGAGCCAATTTTAGCTATCTCGATCCTACGATTTCCAGACGTATGACGCCAAGACGCGATTTTTAGTCCTGGGTGGCTGGGTGCGGCGGCTTACCTCGCCTCCCTCACTCTGCGAGACGATGCGCAGGCCATCCTTGTTGACGCGCAGATCCCCGTCCTTGAACGTCCCGCTGTGCGTCCTAGCCGGAACTCAAACGAACGCCGGGCGATTAATCAGCAGAACAAGAAAAGAGCCGAGAAAGAAAGCAAAGGGAAGCTGAAAGGTGAAAGCCTACAAGAATTTGCCGATGGTGGTCTCTTGGGACGGCAGCGTGAGCTTGATTGGCTTCCGTGGCGTCGCCATCGGAAGTCTGTCCGGCGGCGGCGCCCGATTCCTCGCCGGAGCACGGAGCAGAGGCGCGGGGGAAAGGAGGGGAGTGGACGGCCGCTCTGGCGGTGCAGAGCTGGAGCTGGTTGACTCCTTCGGAAATCTGAAGTGGTTGGCAGCTTCCTTCTGTTTAGCCCAGCGCAGCTACTGCAGCGCTTACTTCCTCTCCTCTCCTTTTTGAGGCTCTGATTTTCTGAACTTTGTGAACTTGTGCTTACTTTTCCTTCTGCCGTTATTCTTTCTCAAATCTGAAAGCACGACATAATTGGTGTCCGGCACGTGTGCTATCGAGTCAATGCCGTTGAAAACCTTGATCCATACAAGGTTTTTGGTGAAGATTCATGAGCCAACGAGAAGTGCAAGGATTGTATACGTTTATACTTGGCGACCATTGACCTCTGATTGTGGGCCCTGAGCTCCTTCTCGACTCTCTATAGTTTGAAAAATAGCACGAACTAAATGGGTTCTTAATATGCTTAGGACATTCGTAATGGTAATAGTTAGTACTAGCTATTTAATCAGCTGACGTGGAAGTGAGAGATAAAAAAGATTATTTTTTACTCTTGGACCCACATGTTTATCTCACAGGTTCTTGGGTTACGTGAAATAGACTGGCTATTTGCTCGTCGTAAGTGACTTCTCTCTTCTACTTTTTGCATATCCACGTCATAATAACTAGCTAAATAGCTAACCATTGCAAACGCCCTTACTAACATTAGCAGGTGTTTTTTTTCAAAAAAAAAAGGTTTTTCTGTGCTAATCTGTACATGGAGGGCAGTTAAGAGAATGGATGGATAGCGCCTGTCCTGAGAAAATGGCTTGACTACTTGTCTACTTTTGCAAGATTTGAAGGCCTGATGCTACCTCTACCATCTGTAGATCTTGGAAGCGTCAGTGTGCCCTAGCATGGACGGCACCAGCTGATAGCTTTCGTGCCAATGGCAACGCAGCACCATTCCAATCTCCAACCACCGGAGTCCCTGATTGAGCGGCCCAGAGCGCCGCCGCCGCCATATCTACAGAACACTAATGATTGGCAACATGATTTTTCTCATTCTCTAATCTCTACAGTGCCCTGGAACATCAAGCTGTGCAAGTGGTAGTATGATGCAATCGCCAAAATCGGAATGCCCCGTGAACCGTTGATGGATAAACTCAGGCATGGTTCAAACGCCAAAATCGGAATGCCCCTTGAACCGTGCATGGATAAACTCAGACATGGTTACTAGCAGCAACTGTAATAACCATGGTTACTAGCAGCAGCTGTAATAACCATGGTTACCAGCAGCAACCAGCAACAGGAGACTGACCTCGCAAGCAAAACGTCACCAAGATACCGGAGACTGCTGCCTTCAGGCCACGGCAAAAACGTTGGCACTTGGCGACGGGATACGGGTAGCCTGGAAACTGCGGCGAGATTTTCCGCCACTCCCCGGACCACAAGACTCAGACTCCGGCGAGTTTCCGGTCCAGAGTGACGGCGACGCCGGGATGCGCCGGACAAGCAGGTCCTCGTCGCCGACCCGGGGTCGCCGTTGACCTCTCCGTCGTCCGCTCGCCGCCTTCAGATTCGCACGGATGAGGAGCTTCAGTGACCGTGACATCTGGCCAAGGCTTTTTGTGCAGGATGCCAAAGACTTGGACAGCAACTTGCTTACTTGCACAAGAGTGACAGCTCTGGAGTCTGGACCTTGGTGGAGGTAGTGGGATCAGATTGGCGTCCACGACAAAAGATGTCATCCTCATTTCTCAGAATACTTAGCTTTTGGCATTTACCTGCCGTCACGTACAGTGCTCACCACCAGTTAAATTTGTATGCCCATTATCGCCAGCATATTTGATGGTAGATGGAAAAAAAAAGTCCATGATGGAAAAAAGAAGGCACATTCCTTCATATCATTCCATGGGTTGGTGTCACACGAGACTCTTGACAGTAGGAATCTTCATTTAACTGCTCACTAAAATAGTTACATGTGGGCTGGGCTGATCATGACCATCTACGGTGCCCACTGCACAGGCTACACTGCTAGTCTGCTACCGTTTCTTATGATCTTGGGCGACAGGCAGAGTGAAAGGGAACCTTGCGAATTGGATCTTAAGACAAGGGCCGTCAGGCTTCCGGTCATCAAAGCAGTATCCTGCAAAATAAAATGATCATCAGTCAGGTGGAAGTTCCAGTCTCAGCAAACTTATCTGAAACTTGGCGCGCTAAAAGAGGGTTACCGTCCCTAGACTGCTGGAAAGAAAACTATCCATGCACAGTAAGGATCTCAAGTATTACATGAAGATAACTGCATGTATGTTTCCTACCCCTGAAAGCTCATTTAAACCATACCGTGCAAATAAAGAATATGCCTCCACTACAAGAATATGCAGAAAATGAAAACATGAACAAACCAAAGCCCAAAGGAAGTAGAATTGGAACCTTGTAACTCCCTCATAGGAATGCGTGCATATTTTCCATTCTCAAACTCCACAAAGCATAGAACATAAGCCTTGTCACCACTCTGCAAGAAGCAGCACGAAAATAACATGCATAAAGTTGACTAAAAACTAACACTAAAGAATGGCATCAGAAAATTCATCACCACTAATACAGTAATAAGTCACCAAAATATGGAATGAGGGCTCTGTGCTTTTGTGATTATACAAAGAGCAGCAGATGTTAACGTCAGCACCTAAGAATTTGAAGAAATGGCCTAGAAAGAAATAAATTAGAGTAGCAAAGTTGACGGGTTGTACTTACAATAAATATATTGCACTAGTACTTTCCTATTCCATATATGTTCATAAAAAAATGTTTTGTTTCCATGTAGGGAAAGAACATTTATTCCAGTTTATAAGCATTCACTTAGTACATGGTTGAGTGATCTCAATGTCAGCAAAAAAAAAAACACCGCAGATTTCATGAAGACCATATGAGTCTTGGACCCCCCATCCTAAATGCATGTTCTTTGCTTTGGTTAGTAGTCCAAGGAAAGATATTGCCAGCTGATGGGTTACTAGCCACGGCAGGGCCCAAAATTTTTTTTTTCCCAATCATGCATATATTCCTTGGCCACAGCTTATCATCTGTGCTTAACTGCATTACTCCTAGATGCCTGGAATTCAGTAGCAGTCTAGATGCAAAGCACCTTTCCTAGAAAACAACCACACTGAGAGGAAATACCCCCAATTTGGTGGACTCACAATGTTATGGATGTATGCTCAGTGGCCATGTAAGCATGAAATTAACTCACTAAGAATGGCCACCTACAGGAACGTAGAAACACTCTAAATTTGATCGACATGACAAAATGGATCTATATCAAGTGCCCATGAAGTAATAACGTCAACCATCTGCATAATATGGAAAGAGAGCAATGCAAGGATCTATAATCTTTCAACAAATGGAAAAGGTTTAAGTCATTTGACAAGTCTAAGGATATCGTCAGGCTGTGGGTAGAAATGGGCGCTAAGAAACTCAGATCTGTATCTGAGGACCCCCTGTGGCTTGTGTAGTTTCTTGTTTTTGTCTTCATAACAGCGGCTCTTTTGGTTTAAAAATGAGCACTACATAAACCCTATCTTTAACATAAGCCAAGTTCAAAATATGAATTCCGTGCCAATCCTCAGATTTGCGAGAGAATGGGCAAGTAGCATTCTAGCAAAGAAGAATTAAACCAATTTTCCAGGCAAGAAGAGATGGTGCATTGAAAAGGCAAGCACTTACACGTCTGGGCTCCTTGTGCACTACTCTGATGTCCTTGAAGCCAGGAAACACACGAAACAAATCTTCCAGCAAAAGTCAAGGCTTGCAAAATGAAACTTACAAAGATGAGGAAATACAACGCAGAACAATACTCAGTGGAAAGGATACGAGCAACTTCTCTCCTTGTGCAATCAGTAGGAAGACAATCAACAAAAAGAATGTTGGATTCATCTTCTGAGGGCCCATCAAAGTCTGGAAGTGAGCTGTAGCGCTCAACATCTGGAATACTAGCACCTGTGCCTAGAGAAGAACGTCTCCCTACTATATCCAGTTCTTCTTTCACAGGACTAGGTCCCAGTGCCCTGGCTGGAGCTAGTCCACTCAACCCAGCCAAAGACGGATCTTCCAAAGCACTAGACCCTCGTGCCATAGACGCAACAGGTAGTCCAGTAAGGCCAGCCAAAGCAGGATTGGTGACTCCTGCTGGACCATCGAAACCATACCCTCTTGGTTGCAACAATACCTGTAGATCAAAACTAAGTCATTTGTCAAACAAAGGGTGGTTACTTTCATTTGAATCTTCCAAAAAAGTTGAGTTGTATTACATCGTTTCTATGAACGTCTGGTCCAACCGGTACAACAGGTCTTGGAGCATAATAAGATGCTATAGAGCCCTCGGGTGCATGATAATTAGGATAACCAACTAGGGGATCTGCAAATCAAATGAAGTTAAGAAGTTAGCCAGTGAAAAAAAAATGTCAATCAGTTCTAATCTAAGAACAAACATCAATGCAAAACTGAAAAACAAAAGAAGAAAAATGAAGACAAACAAAAGAAAACATGAAGAATATGTCATTAAGGCATGAAATTGTATCAGAGTATTACATTCATCTTCACAGTGTATAACTCTCCTGAAAAGTAATCTTACAAACTAAGTTGCACGGATACTTCAGGGTATACCCGTATCCCGTATCGGATACGTATCCGATACGGATACGCCAGGGATACGCGTTCAGTACGTACTGGCGCAGTATCCGAATTTTTTTTTTTTTAGAAAATGGGATACGTATGCCTGATACGTATCAGGCAATGGACACGCCGTATCAGGCTTAATGGATACGGCCTAGCCCATTTAGGCGGCACATATCCCTGTTTCCGTTGCCCTAACTGGGAGTCT